>OZ014467.1:1021971-1122307 GCA_963966035.1 Acleris laterana | reverse complement strand
ATTCGATAAAATGATGCGTTACCCAATACTAGTTTGTGTGTGTCCAACCGTAGCTCTTAATTGGTTGACCCGATTTGGATGCAATTTTTTTTATATGAAAGCAAATTTTCTACCGGTGGTTTTGAACTAGGTTTTATGAAAATCGGTTTAGCCGTTTAAGAGATATCAGCTCTGAAAGATGAGGTGGATTTTTATCTATCTAATAGTTGTTCGCCAGCTTTCACTACTACTTGAACTCATTGGAAATTCACCTCGACGACAAACCACTGACAGAATCCTTGCGTTTATTAAAATACAAAGAACTAGAGGTAGCGTTTATATTAATGAAATTATTTATATTAATGTATGCAAAGTTAAAACGCATATAAACAATGCAAAGAGCATGCTCAGTACTAATATTTAATCATGAATTTAAATGTCAGTTGTGAGTCATCTGTCAATCTAAAACAAAGGTTTGCCGAATTATAAAAGGCTTGAATCATCATTTCTTTTGTTAGTTACAAATAAGGAAGTCAGTAGTCAAGATGAAAACATGTTATTTAGGTACCTACATGTTATTATAAATTTTTAGATGATCGTTTACAATCTTGAAGTCGAAAAATGCTATTTTCACACCCTACCCTACAGAATATTAGTAAAAATAAAATAAAAAAATAAAAAATGATTTATTGTTACACACACACACACACACACTCTCTCTCTTACTCACACACACACACACACACTTACTCACACACATGCCCATACACGCATACATAACACATACACTCACGTTTATGGTCACCGCATTTTCTTATTTTAGTGACTTTTTTGTGTTAATATTGTACTGTATTTTTTGTTTTCTAATTTAGTCCCTACTCACTGTATCAATGTTCTGTAAATTATAGGGAAACCTATTATTGGCCTATTTTAAGTTTCAAATGATTGTACTACTAACTATCAAAAGAGTGGGGTAGGCAGAGCTACAGAATTACCAACAACTCTAAAAACTTGTTGATAATTCTGCAACCACATTTTGCACAATCAGGCTGAGATGTTTATCAGTGTATCAGTGACAGGTTGCAAGCCCATCGCCTAACAGTACAAGCCTTTATTCCCTTAGTCGTCTCTTACGACATCCACGGGAGGAATTGTCGCATAAAAAATAGAAATAGAAGACAAAATGTTCTGTGACATCAGGCTCAGGTCTCAGCATATGCTGCGGGCTGGGTCAGCTGCACAGCGCTGGTTTTCAGCCTGGGGTGTGATTCTCTAAAGAAGCAAAGGTGAACGAATGAACGAGTGATGTCCAAGGGGCGAGATTAAGTAGTCCCGTCAGTGCGAACAAAACACATTGTAGCGCGTGCATTTTCAATTAAGCAGCCTTATACGTTCGACCCATCGGCAGGAACCATGCTGCTAAATTGAAAATACACGCGCTACAATGTGTTTTGTTCGCACTGACGGGACTACTTAATCTCGCCGCTTGGACATCAAAAACGGAACCCTTCTAGGATCACTCGTGCGTCGTCTGCCTGTCACAGCCAGTGTTGCCAGATTTAGAGGTTTTCCCTAAAACTTAGAGGTTTTTCCAGGTCGTTGAGGTTATCTGTCTAGGGGATTTTCTGAAGGATTCTCACAATTCTTACTAATCGTGAATTTCTTTTAAAATCGGTCAATAACACTACTACTACACTGACATTTTGGACAAATTTTAAGGAAACTTACGATTTTGTAGTCAAGTTCAATGTACAGTCAACCAATTTGATTTCTAGGCCACTTTGGACCATGTTAAAGTTACGCTGTCAACCAAAACGTCAGAGACTTCCTATGATTTGGTTTACAACGTCACGTTGTCAAAGTCCATAGTGGCCTAGAAATCAAACAATAAGTACCTAGAGTTCTAATAAAAACTTGATATCAATTTAGTATTTTAGTAACTGTAAATATTTGTATCGTTATATTGTAGATAAATATGATGTACAAAAATCGTCAGAGGTTTTTTATCAATCGTACTCTAGGAACTAGGGGTTTTTTAAATACCTACATCTAGGGGGGAAGTTGCAAAAAAATCTGGCAACAATACAATACAATACAATACAAATACTCACAACACACACACAACACACACAACAACACACTGATCACAGCCACTTTACTCCGAAACCATTGGACCGATTAAGTTGGAATTTGGTACACATATGTAAATTGACGACCCAAACATAGATTTTTTAAAATAAGGGTAATTTAGAAATTAAAAAAAATATTTGCAAACCTTAATGTGTCACATATCAAATGAAAGGACTCGTTATGAGAATCTCAAATATATTTTTGTTATTTTTGTAAAATGAATAGTTTTGATTTTATTCATGAAAGATAACGACAATTGACCACCACTGTCTTATTTTCGAAACTACTGAGCCTAAAATTATGAAAAAAAAACAAAATATACTTATTGCTTGTAGATTACAGGAACTCCTATAAGACTCCAACAAAAAAAAACGTATATACGGTACGGAACCCTTTCCACACGAGTTTAGCGCACACTTAACCATCCATCCATTAACCTACCGCCAAACAGCAGTGTTCGCATTGTTGTGTTCCGGTTTGGGGATAAGACAGCCGGTGAAATTACTAGCATGGAGGCATTCCATCTTAGCCTCAGGGTTGGCAACGCATTTGCAGTCTTAGGATTGCATTGCAGTCTTGTGATTGCGAATGTCTATGGGTCACAGTTTCCACTTACCATCAGGTGGCCTGTGTGCTCGTTTGCCTACTCGATGACATAAAAAAAAAAAAAAAAAAAAAAAAAACTTGGCCGGTTTTTAACCCCCGACGAAAAAAAAGGGGTGTTATACGGTTGACGTGTTATGTAAGTGTGTGTGTGTCTGTGTGTCTTTCTGTAGCACCGTAGCTCTTAAACGGATGAGCCGATTTGGATGTGGTTTGTGTTTGTACATTCTCTGCACGCCACTGTACCAGAAACATAAGTTTGAAGACCTAAAGCCCTTCTTTTAATCGTGCCAACGTTTATAATTTATTTATATTATTACAATTCTAAATATAACATTTCAAGGAAGCCTCAGTTGTACGGATGGACCAATCTAACCTGTTATACAGGTGATGACATATGTCAACGTGTAATTCTCGCATATATTACGTTAAAGTCATATTAAAGTGCTATAATTGTGTAAATTATGTTAACTTTGTATAACGTTGAAGTGGAATCACTTTGTAGCAAAACTTGCGACCCGCCCTCGCTTCGCTTCGGTTTATGTTGTTATTCTGTAACACCCGTTAATACACCAGAATTTATACTACATGAAAACCTTCTGTGAAAAATCATCTAACTGATGGTGAACACCGCATCAAAAGACAGACGGGAAAGGTATTTTTTACTATCGATGAATATTTTTTTTTTTCCTTTTATTTATTAATTTATGTCAGCTCAGATGTAATATTTTTTTCTACCCGGTTGTAACCACTCTATAATTATGTCCTCTTGTGAAGAATAGGTATTTTATCTCACCTAATTCCGATCACTGAATAACATACACATTTTTTTTAAAGGTCTATCAATACATTCCTCTTATTGACTTCGGAACCCAAGAAAGGGGTAAGTACTCATTGGTACTTATACTTGTGGTTTTTCGGGTGGGTACCTATTATTTATTGAAACACCTTTCGACGAACGTATTATGAAGAATTTTCTTTTCATCGTAATGCATTTTGCCGTATGAGTTAATTGTTTTTGGTCGTCACGAGTAGGTAGTCAACTATACTTTATAATAACGTATAAAAAAAGTATCGAAAATACTTTATTCCCGACTTATGCGTGGAATGGATCGAAATTGATGACCGAATCGAATTTTTCTCTTTTATAAATAAAAGACTCGAGTGACAGAGATGGAGCCTACGTAACTTCGAGCTTCAATTTTCAAAGTAGTGTAGTTTCATTAAAGTACATAAGAGCACAATAAGTATGTTTTCAAACAAATAAATAAATATGAAGAATACTTTTTTTAATTTGGAAATGATTTTATTTTATTCTCAGACACATACGTTATTTTCCTAAGAACAAGTTGGCAACCCCACAAGTCTAACCTAACCTACGTATTTAATGTTTTAAGATATCTTAACAACATCATGGTTATAGCAAAAAATGGCATTCGATGAAAATAAATTCGACGAAATGTTATTTTTAGATAATTGGTTGTTTGTTAGTAACAATGACAACAGGGTAGTGATTCCAAGCGGCGAGATTAAGTAGTCCCGTCGGTGCGAACAAAACACATTGTAGCGCGTGCATTTTCAATTAAGCAGCCTTATATACGACCCATCGTGCTGCTAAATTGAAAATGCACGCGCTACAATGTGTTTTGTTCGCACTGACGGGACTACTTAATCTCGCCGCTTGGATATCACTCGACAGTCCGCACGACCGGCGTTGTTTACAGAATCACTACCCTGAGCATTGTCTGACATACTCTTGGCCGGTTTTTAAAGTTCCGTGCCATTGACTCATATTCGTGTCAAATTATATGTAAATTAGACAATAACGTACTAAATGTGTTAATCTCTTAAGATCGTGTTAAAATTGTTATTTATGTTCTTGTTTTTGTAAATTAATCGCGAATAGTGATGTAAAAATAAAAATAACTTAGAACTATCGACCTTATGCCGCGGAGATACGATACGGGTCACAGGTGTGGAGTTAATAGAGGCTCGGTGACCTTTGTACAGTCGGCCAATTTAATGTTATATTTAGCCTACTTAGAACTTTTGCTTTCGGTGAAAAACATACAATGAAATTTTTTATCCGAATTTTATTTTAACGATGACAAATTACAGTTTATTAGTAGTTTTGGTTGTAGCCCCCCCCCCCCTTTGAGTTTTTTAAGCTTAATATTTCGATCCCTGTTGGAAAAGCTGTTTTCGCAAACCTGCAATATTTTTGAAATACTTATCCAACGACATCACACACTGTGGGGCAAGGTAAAAAAAAAAATCCCAATGTTTGGTGTAGGAGAGGTACACTTTTTTTTTTATCCCTTTGTTGGCGTGATTAATATGTGTATTCATGCAAAATTACAGCTTTCTAGCTCTAATGGTCTCTGATCTAGGCTGCGGACGGATGGACGGATGTGGCAAAACTATACCTACGCTAAAAACCCTAAAAACTACACAAGTACATACATACCTTCACGCCTGTCTCCCAATGGGGTAGGCAGAGATTATGGAACGCCAGGTACACCGATCTAAACACACAATTTTCGCTTCCTCTACATTCATCAATCTCTTCATGCACGTACGGCGGTTTCAGGTGCTTTTGATTTGGCCCTTACTCAGTACATCGAGAATCCCCACAAAACTTAAGGTTACAGCAGAAATAGCTTTCTACGAAATGAAAATTCTGCGAAACTATACGTTCGCGTAATTGTTTTCGACGAATCATTAACCAAGAATAAAGCTCCATTTCATAGTTAGCTCACGGAACCCTAAAAAACTTTAAACAAAGCCAAATATCGACCTAAGATGACGAATCGATCATCAGAGTAATAAATCAAATAATAAAATTCGTTCAACTCTGTTCCCATCGCCTTGGCATTAGAACAGATCTAAGATAACGTTAAATTATACTTTATCTGTCATTCCGTCGGTCTGTACGTAGCGAGGAAACCAGCGGGGTAATTTTTTAAAACCACAACGAGTAACCTATAGCCGAGTAACCAAAGTTTATAGGGTATTATTTATATTTTAGTGCGTGATTTTTAGGATTCCGTACCCAAAGGGTGCTAATGGTACCCAGAGGGTGCTAATGGTACCCAAAGGGTGCTAATGGTACCCAAAGGGTGCTAATGGTACCCAAAGGGTGGCGACGACGCGTTGGCCTAGTAGAGAGTATTTGATTCTGAGTCTTGAATGTTGTCTATGTATTTAAGTATTTATTTCTTTACATTATGTAAGAATTTACATTGTTGTCTAGTATCCGTACACCTATGAAATTGGCATTTTATATGGAGAATTATATGAAAACGGTGGTTTTCATACATATAATTTTGCGGATAATTTAGTAACGTCTAATGCTAACGAAACAAAATTCTGTCAGGAATATTGGACACTTCTTCCTCTTACTTAAGAATAGTTAGCTTTATAAAACTCTGCGTAATTGAAACACTCCTTGAACTCGCAGCACACGAAACGAGTTGAGTTCACACTTTAATTTTATACGTTAAGTAAGAAATTGAACCATATTAATTGACAAGATTTCATATTTTCAAGACTTTTATTTTATTCGTTTTATAGATACTGTTTGGAAGGAGAAAGACAATAGTTTTAAATTTTCTCTAGAATGAATAATTATTTTATTATTAATTTATTAAGATGTACTTATTCTAAAAGGGCGTAACTTCATTTCTACGACACAATGGACATATTACGTTAGTCCAAACTGTATATAAAAAAGTATCATGTCAACCGATAAAGGGCCACTTGCACGAAAAGTTTAACCCTGGGTTAAGTTAACACGTTCGGCGGCGGTACCCAAATTATGGAATGTACTAGAATGACAGTAAATTTGAAGAAGACTTTTAGGAAGTCGTAAATAAATACTGTGTTAGCCGTACTGTCATATAACGTGCTACACGTTTTACGGTCATAGCCGGTACCGCCGCCGAACGTGTTAAGACACTAACTCGAGTTAAAATTACAGTTATCGTATGAATCTGACGTCTACTAACTCGAGTTAGTGCCTTAACCCAGGGTTAAATTCTGCGTGTAAATGGCCCCAAGTCTCTATCCATCTGTCAATAGTGTCAATGTCTAATTTGAAGTATGACAGCAACGCAGCTATTTTAGGCCTGTTGTGGTTACACTCTGACATACTCAATAGTGTGTCACGAGGGACCAAGAGTAATCATTAAGCAGGAAGACAATTTCTTTCTTTGTATCTGCTAATTAGTAATTAAAATACAATTATGGCAACGAAGACAATGGTCCATCAGTTTCATAATGCGAGCTAGTTGAAGTCGAGGTAAGGCGGAGGGAATAGATACCATTCATTTCGATATAGAGGGCCTAGTCAAAATACAAACACTGCGGGCCTATTTATATATTTATTATGAAAATAAGATGAAATTACATCATATATATAGGAACATATGTCCCACAAAACCGTTTGCACATTTCGACTGTGGGATCGAGCAGTCTCTACTCTCTTATTATTAAGAATATAATTCTATAATGAATCTAAGCACAATAAAGTATCCTAAATTACTATATGTTTTTAATAAGGTAACTATACAGCTTTCTACCCATCTTTGCTTTAATGGCTTCCTGCCTGATGTCAGAGGGCAGGCTGTTGAGTATATAGGGTAGGCGTTTCTGGAGACACCTATCGCCGTAGTAATTAAAGACCCTCGCTCGGCACAACAACTAGTATTATAGTACTAGTAGGTACTAGTATTACTAGTATTAGTATTTTGCGGGTGGTAGGACCTTGTGCAGGGTCCGTCCGGATCGCTACCACCATCTTATCCATTTACCTACCGCCAAATAGCAGTGTTCGCATTGTTGTGTTCCGGTTTGGAGATAAGACAGCCGGTGAAATTACTAGCATAGAGGCATTCCATCTTAGTCCTCAGGGTTGGCAACGCATTTGCAGTCTTAGCAACGCATTTGCAGTCTTAGGATTGCATTGCAGTCTTGTGAATGCGAATATCTATGGGTCACAGTTTCCACTTACCATCAGGTGGTCTGTGTGCTCGTTTGTCTTCTGTATGCCATAAAAAAAAAAAAAAAAATAGCTGCGTCTATATCAGGAACTGAAGGTCCTGAAGTTAGGCAGACCCAACAGCACCTTGAACGCATTATTGAATTGGGCGGCGAAAGGCACTTAATCCTTTTTGGGAGTATTTTACCAGCAGGCTAAAATATTTTCTGTGATAGACCGTAGTGATAACACCTGGGTAGTGATTCTGTAAACAACGCCGGTCGTGCGGACTGTCGAGTGATATCGAAGCGGCGAGATTAAGTAGTCCCGTCAGTGCGAACAAAACACATTGTAGCGCGTGCATTTTCAATTAAGCAGCCTTATACGTTCGACCCATCGTGCTGCTAAATTGAAAATGCACGCGCTACAATGTGTTTTGTTCGCACTGACGGGACTACTTAATCTCGCCGCTTGGATATCACTCGACAGTCCGCACAACCGGCGTTGTTTACAGAATCACTACCCTGATCCGTACCTCCGTTTCGAAATCCCGCTTGTCCATCCCGGATTTTGTCATTCGTAACATTCAATATCATTTCAATTCAAATCTTCGCATACTAAGGAGGCTGATACCGCGGTACGTTTTGCAGTCTTGCTGTGTGTGCTTCCTTTATTTATACAAAGGACAATAACGGCCTGGCCTTGATGGCACGGAAGGCTTTGCGAATTTCTGAGTTTGACGTTTAATTTACTTGTTCTTTCTCATTTTATTTTATATACGCATGGAAAGAATAATGTAAAAAAAAATTACTATTATTACTCGATAATCACCAGTGATCGTACTTTTTGTAGCATATTCGGTGCAGAGGTTGCCAGTAGTGCCCAATATTAAATTGTTTGAAAAAAAAAAATGGCGTTTTAAACAAATTGGAAACAGAAAATATTCTCAGAACATGTAAAGACGACACAATATTAGATACATAATGTTAAACATCAATAATATTATACACGTCGACAACCGTAGGTCGCTGTCGTGTGCCATTTGACGTCATCGCACCAAAAATGATAGAAAAAGTACATACATACATACATACATTAAATCACGCCTGTTTCCCAGAGGGGTAGGCAGAGACCACTTATTTCCACTTGCTACGATCTTGACAAATTTCTTTCGCTTCTTCCACATTCATACATCGAGTCATGCACGCACGTCGGTTTCGGGTACTTAAGATTCGGCCCTTTTCCAGTATTTCTCCGATTTGACTCGAAAAAGTACGCCTAGGGCGGCCCCTCCCGACCCGTCCGGTCCACTCATAATAATAATCACGTACTTTGTGTAACCTTCCGTGGTTTCACCTAATGGTTCCAGCGGAAGACCAGCGCTGACTTTAAAGCCAGCATTACGCTGAGTTGGGACCATTTCGTGGCTATGTTCTCCTTGTACGATAATATCTGTTCTTGTTTATGTTTGTCACGAATAAATGATTTTCTTTCTTTCTTTCTTTCAATCTTCCGGGACTCGGTCGCTAGTCCAACATGCATTGAAATTGTCAAATTTAATTAGAAACAGAGCAAGAAAGTTTTCTATATTGCTCGCTAAAAAAATACTTAGGTCTTTCAAAACGTTTGAAGTGAACTTGATAATTCTTTCATCATACCTACCGCCAAACAGCAGTGTTCGCATTGTTGTGTTCCGGTTTGGGGATAAGACAGCCGGTGAAATGACTAGCATAGAGGCATTCCATCTTAGTCCTCAAGGTTGGCAACGCATTTGCTGTCTTAGGACTGCATTGCAGTCTTGTGAATGCGAATGTCTATGGGTCACAGTTTCCACTTACCATCAGGTGGCCTGTGTGCTCGTTTGTCTTCTCTAAGCCATAAAAAAAAAATATATAAATGTAGAACTAAAACTAATAAAGCCCTAAAAAAGGCAGCATTTCCTTGAATCGTGATACTTATGCGGTAATCAAGGAAGATCCGTAATACTTTGTATTTTCCCAATCATAAATACATCAGTTTATGGCGCAGATAGTCAATTATTTCAGTAACGGACTATAAAGTGTCCAACGCGTCGGCCTTAGCGGAACTAATAACGATGAGACTCATTATTTGTCTTATGAGGCTACGTTTCAAATGAATTGACCTTAGCTAGAGTAACGAGTTAACTAAGTAGGAATATGTAGTTATTGATAAAAAAAGATAAAGATAAAAGATATTTTTTCAGTCAGTAGGCCGCACGGGCAGTTTTACACCTCAAGAATCTAACAGCGCTTCCCAAGAGGAGACCACTGCCGAGAAGAAACGCCGCAAGAAACTCAGCAGGCAGTCGATTTTTAACCATATTCAATACTACAATGATACTACTTAGTCTAGTATTATATAAAGCTATAAATATTAAATTAAGTATAATAGGCGTACTTTTTCGAGTCAAATCGGAGAAATACTGGAAAAGGGCCGAATCTTAAGTACCCGAAACCGACGTGCGTGCATGACTCGATGTATGAATGAGAAAGAAGCGAAAGAAGTTTGTCGAGATCGTAGCAGGTGGAAAGAAGTGGTCTCTGCCTACCCCTCTGGGAAACAGGCGTGATTTAATGTATGTATGTATAAGTATAATATCAAATATCATGCGTAGTTCAGCAGGAAAACATGTCAAAAATATTACGAGAGAGAAAAAGGAAAAAGAGAAAAATAAAACACAAGACAACCAAATAAAACTTTAATATGTTTTCCTATAGGTACATCAACGCTGTCCCCTAGACAAACAACTTTGCAATTTTACACCGGAAGACTTGGAGTGGCACTATTCTTTTCCGGCAACCACACGGGGAGGGGGGGGGGGAGAATTTCAAGGGTCCCAAAAACTACTTCTACGACCGGAGTCGTGTGTAAAAGCTCGTATGCAACTATGCAATAAGTACCTAAGTAGGTGTCACATCCTTGAATATTATATATTGACTTAACACTTAGTATTTATATTAATATGCTTGTAAGAGCTCCAAATAAGTCTGTTTGCGATTACATATTGGAAAAGGTGGGTAGTGCGTTTCGCTATACGCAAAACTTTTAGGTAAATAGTTGTTTAAAAAAATGTATTCCATCAATGTAAGGCCGGATTCATGATTCTATTTACAAACAGATACTTCGATATAAAGTATTTTCTATTGTTATTTCATTTGTTAGAAAAATACATTTTTGTTTTTTTATCTTTTTCGCAAGAGTTCTATTACGTCTTATAAGTATTATGTATATAAAATGGTTCTATTGTAATGCACCAATCACATAAATAACTATTAAAACTAATTGGTCCATGCAAAATGAATTCATCCTTAAGACTGCGCCGAGCGTATGCCGGATGTACAGTGGCGCCCTCCTAACTATTATTGTGTTTTCTAATAAACTAAAGTATTTTCTTGAAATTTGTCGATAGTTTTTTGTACTACAAATGAAAACACAGCTTATAGGGTTAACGGAAAAAAGTGGCCACCTTTTCCCGTTAAGCTGACTCCTCAAAGGTTCAGGTTGTTGTTAAAGTTTGTTATGTATCCTATAAATTGTGTCTTTACTTGCGCTACAATAACGTATCGTCTGATTCCAAGGAAATTCTTTAGTTAATTAGAAAACACAATAATAGTAATGAGGGCGCCACTGGACGCTCGGCGTTTGCTCGGTGCAGTCTTAAAAGGATAACACCCCTAGTCTAGGTTCTGTGGCTTTCCTTCATGCGTCAGACGCTCAGCTGTTACCGTTTTTAAGCGCCATGACACTTAACTGTCACCTTGTAACTTGTGACTCAAATTCGTGGCCTTCTGCCCATTCTGAACTACTAAACTGATTATTAACTAATAAATAATTAATTAAAGAATCTATTATAGTTATATGGCCCGATTTGACATTGGGTTGGCTTAAAAAATAACCTAAAATTTCCCAATTCTGCTAGGTAAGTAAACATGTTGCATTTTCGTCGACGAATTACTCCCGGCATGCCTAAGTCCTGTTAGAGCACTTATAACATTTTGCCACCACATGCTCGAAATTGACCATTTTTATATATTTAAAAAAAAGATGTTTATTTAGTAAGTAGGCCGCACGGACACTTTTACACGTCAAAAATCTACCAGCGCTTCGCAAGAGACCACTGCTGAGAAGAAACGCCGCAAGAAACTCAACAGTTAGTCGTTTTTTAAATATACAATTATAAAACATAACCTAGCAAACCATGCAAACCTCACCTAAAGTAAGTCATTATAGTCATACAGGTTAATAATGAGATTTGAATTGCTATAAACAATTTCAATGTGTACGTGTTTTTTAAAATAAGGTACTTAAAGTTATAATAAAACGTTGTTTCTAATAAATAATCTCGTAACCTTGCTTTTTATTGTCTCGCAAAAGGTGAGAAGAGTAGAGTCCCCTCGCTTCGCTCAGGATTTAATCGCGCCTGTGACATAAAACAATGCTTTATCCCCTCGGTGTATAACTACTATTAGTATCTGTCTATCTGCCTATTTGCTCCGAATGCCACAGAATAACCAAAATATGCAAGTTGGCCAAAGAATTAATGAATATAAAGATAAAGATAAAGAGACATTTATTCGCAACAATACAAAACAACATTAGGTACATAGATACAAAAAATTAGACACAGAAACAGTTGCGAAACGGTCCCAACTCAGCATTCGCTAGCCGTAAAGCCGGCACTGGTCTTCCGTTGGAACCGCTTGGTGAAGAGACGGAAAGTGACACACTTAACACATACATACATAAACTCACGCCTTTATTCCCAGAGTGGGGTAGGCAGAGCTACAGAATTACCAACAACTCTAAAAACTTTTTGATAATTCTGTAATCACATTTTGAACACTTAGGCTAAGATGTTTACCAGTGTATTAGTGATAGGTTGCAAGCCCATCGCCTAACCGTACTATACTCCTTTATTCCCTTAGCCGTCTCTTACGACATCGACGGGAAGACATGGAGTGGCACTATTCTAACCCGGCAACCACACTTAACACAAAATAACATAAAACGGGGCTCTCTTTTTTATTAGATAATTGATTGCCATTGTTTTGATAGCTCTTCTCTACATATATATGAATTAGCGAGAGCGTGGAATTGCATATGTGTAGTGGTATTGTGTGTGTATAGGCAAGAGAAAGAGACTTAAGCTTTTCCCTCTCTTTAAAAAAAAGCCATTTATTCAGTAAGTAGGCCGTACGGGCACTTTTACACGTCAAGAATCTACCAGCGCGTCCCAAGAGGAGACACTGCTGAGAAGAAACGCCGCAAGAAACTCAGCAGTCAGTCATTTTTTAAACATATTACAATGGTACTACTTAATCTAGCATTATAAAAAGCAGTAAATATTAAATTCAATATAATATCAAATAACATGCGTAGATATCAGCAGGAAAACATGCCAAAAATCTTACGTGAGAGATAAAGAAAGAAAAAAACACTAAAACCCACCTACTCATATTTCTTTCTCGTGCCTATACACACACAATACTACTACATTATGCAATTCCAAGCTCTCGCTAATTCATCCTTACTAGACAGTAATGGCGGCCAATAAAAACAATACGATAGTCGAGAACACATCAAAGGCAATATGGATTTTCTGAGTGGAATAAAGCCCTAAAAGATTGCTTATACTTGTGAAATGATGACGAACATTTATGAATTACTAAACGTGACCAACGCCACGAGTTTCGAAAGATCTGGTTCTCTGGGTATCCCCTGGCAAGAAGGACGTAAGCGGATTCAAGTGCAAGGTCGAAGGAATTTGGGTCAGTGAGACATTTTTGACAATAAGGACACTTCACCGGTCAACGTCATCATGACTGTTGATTGGTCATAAGTGAGTGTGTTTTCGCCGATTGCCGAAGGAGTACGGTAGGGCGTCCTTTCGGGAAATCCCGGTTCTGTAATTCCCGGGAATTTCATAGTGGCTAAAGAACCGGTACTTAAGATTACATCCCGGTTCTCCCGGTTCTTTCCATGAATATCAAAAAAATATCGTGGCGCGTATCACTAATATCAAAATTCACGCCTGAGCGACGACGCCGGCACAAGCATGCTGCAACATCACATCAACATTGATCATATTTTGTGGCATATTTGCAATAAGGGTGTTTTTAAAAAAAAGTGTACATAAGGACACTATTTAAATGTCACTTAAATGATGTCTAACTTACAATTTCATTACAATTGACGTATGTTTGACGTTAACCAACAGTTTCGTGACGGTGACAAAACTCTCTTTAACTGGACATTTATTTTGATTTTTACCCATAATTGATCTCAATATTTGTAAATGAAAAATATCAAAGGAAGAACCAACAACTGTCTAGAAAGTGTTTACTTAATTAAGAAAAGATAACGTGCATGATTTTATTGCATATTTAAAAATCAAGTTTTACTTATAAAGTTTTTTAATCATTTTATATCTCAAATGTTAATGATTGGTAGTGATTTGAGGTAAAAAAAAAGAACCGGGAGTCCCGGTACCGTCCCTGCCTAGAACCGGAAAATGGAATGCTCGGAACCGGGTCCGGTACTGCATGCCCTTACATAGGGGTATCGTCAGTGTACCTGCAATACAGTGTAACTAACAAATTGAATAAGTTGCCAAATACACCTTAGCACGTAAGTCGTAACTCAAGGTTTGATTTGTGAGTGTAAAGTGAAAATAAGTTTCTGTCAAAAAATATTTTTTTGCGACGATTTTGTTGCCGACTGTACTTTTTTTTGCACAGTCGTCATCTACTTGTCAAGACGTCGTCTATTTGTCAAGACAATTCTAACAAGCCCTAACACAACGGGATTATCATGGGTAATTAAGGAGTTCCTATGGCCACCCTGAGTCTCCATCATCAGACCAGCTCGATGGCACTATATTATTGTATTGTCATCAGAACTAAAGGCGTATGCAAATTTTCAGCATCATTGGAAACCGGGAAGCGGGTCAAATTTAACTTACAAGTTTTGACCATTACATACATACATACATACTCGTACATACATTACAAAGACAGATTCGCTCAAAGGTTAACTGGAAAAGATCCCTTATAGGGATAAGTTCGCCTTTGTACATACCTTTTTTGTTTCTGTTTATTTTTGATTTGTTATTTTCTGTTTGTACAATAAAGAGTTTACATACATACAAGTTAAATAAAAGCTTGTAAAAACCTTTCGATAGTGAAAATTCTTCGTAATGATACGTTTTTTCAATGGTGTTTTGACAACTCGTTAGCCTAGTTGGTATTAGACCCTGCTCACGAAGCTAACGGGCCCGGGTTCCATACCGGTTATGGGCAAATGTTTGTGTACTGAGCACGAGTAATTGTTTCAGAGTCTTGGATGTTTCCGATCTATTTATTTAAGTGCATTATCCGGTGAAGGAAAAACATCGTGAGGAAACCTGCACATTCGAATAGCTGAGTGTGTAAGAAGGTAATTGCACAAAAGATCCTTCATGGTCGAAGTTAATCCGAAAAGGCCCATTGTAAGATAAGATAAGATACGTATTTAAATCTTTTTTTTATGGCATGGAGAAGACAAACGAGCACACAGGCCACCTGATGGTAAGTGGAAACTGTGACCCATAGACATTCGCATTCACAAGACTGCAATGCAATCCTAAGACTGCAAAGTTGCCAACCCTGAGGACTAGGATGGAATGCCTCTATGCTAGTCATTTTTCACCGGCTGTCTTATCCCCAAACCGGAACACAGCAATGCAAACACTGCTGTTTGGAGGTAGGTTAATGGATAAGATGGTGGTAGCGATCCGGACGGACCCTGCACAAGGTCCTACCACCCGCACAGCTTACTTTGGGACTAGGTTAATTGAAGTGATATTTGTCCCCAGATATGTATGTATTTAATTAAAATAAAAGGTCCACTGTAGCGTGCGTCCCTATGGAATACCGGCCTAATGAGACCTGACATTCTCCCCTTAGAATGTCACGTCTATCATTCTTAAATAGGAATTCATTAACATTACACAACACAAGAATCTGACCTGGGGTGTTATTCTCTCAAAAACAACGGACGGTCGGACGAGCGAAATCGCAGCGGCAAGTTTAGGTAGTCCCGTCAGAGCGAACAAAACACATTTTAGCGCGTGCATTTTCAATTAAGCAGGCTTATACGTTCGATCCATCGGCAGAAACCATGCTGCTAAATTGAAAATGCACGCGCTAAAATGTGTTTCGTTCGCACTGACGGGACTACTTAAACTCGCCGCTTGGATGAAAGAAAGAAAGAAAGAAAGAAAATCATTTATTCGTGACATGCATAACAAAGAACAGATTAACAAATACAAGAAGAAAGTAGCCACGAAATGGTCCCAACTCAGCGTAATGCTGGCATTAAAGTCAGCGCTGGTCTTCCGTTGGAACCATCAGGTGAAACCACGGAAGGTTACACACACATAATTAAATTAACACAAAACGAGAAGAAAAATAAAAAACTAAAAAAAACAAAGCTCTGAGTTTCGCAAAAAACATGCCCGTCCTTAGATGGCTGAAAGAGCAACAGTCCCTTAGCCTTACTTGAATGAACACGAATTAATGGAGCAAGCAAAGAAAACCGACATTCAAGACATATCCTATAATCTGTGGACATTCACATGACCTATCCTATCTATCTATGGATGCTCTCTCATTCGTCCGTTGTTGAGAGAATCACTACCAAGCAATGTCGTAACTATATCAAATCTTTATTTTATACTCAAACAATGCTGTTTTATTGTTTGTATTAACCTTGGCACAGTTTGTATGAACTTTCCATGATTATAGCCATTAAATTTATAAGTAGGTTTAGCATTTAGATCGGTTTTGGGTAGCATTTTCTTAAAGCGAAATTTTTTATTTGCATATTGACGACGTGGTTTTAAAATATGACAATAAAATAACGGGGGACAATGTCACACCAATTGACTTAGTCCCAAACTAAGCTCTAGGCTTGTACTATGGGTACTTAACTAGACAACGATATAAATACTTAGGTATATAGATAGATAGAAAGTGCAAAGTGTGGTTACATAATTATCAACAAGTTTTTAGAGTTGTAGGTAATTCTGTAGTTCTTCCTACCCTACTGTCGGATTACAGGGTGATTGGCAGTCGGGTGTAGGCGTTTTACGGGATGATAGTAAAGGTCATTCTGAACATTTTTTACCACATTTAATATTATTCTAAGTTTCACGGTTTCCGAGATATTGATCATTTTAATAGGAAATTTTGTCATTTTTCCTTATGTCTGTGATACGAAAAACCCCTTAATTCAAGTATTAATTTAAAAAAAAAAACAGTGTTTTCTTGCATGATTTTAATCACTTCCCTTTCGTTCAATTTCAAAAAAATACTTTAGTTTATTAGAAAACACCATAATAGTACTTAATGAGGGCGCCACTGTACATCCGGCGTACGCTCGGCGCAGTCTTAAAACTGCTAATTAGACCGTGATTGGAGATACGATGCGCTGTGTGACGTCATGTAACGCATCAGCCATATAAACTCCATGTTAAATTCTATTTTACTAAAAAAACTTTGTTGTTTATTCAAAGAATAATAATTCTCAACTGTTTTTTACATGTACCAGCGATTATTGAAGCTTTGAAAAAAAGTCATATTCCATATTATGCCAAAAAAATTAAACTTCTGCCATTACACTTAAAAAGCTATTTTCATTTCTGTGGAAAAGGCCTAGATTCAGGTCGTTTTTTTTTAAATATTTAATCCCACAATTATTTCACAATAAAATGACAACCCAGGACGATATGTACCTATTGAGGGTTGACAGATTACTGCTAATACGACATGTGAATTGACAAATTATTGTCGTAACATCGTCTATATAAAATATTTAAGTGAGTGTTAAAAAAAGTTTAGAGAACAAAAAGTTAAGTTGGATTTGAGGTCCTAGCGCTCGAAGCCCATTCAAGGAAGTTTCGAAGAGGCTCATTGACGTCACGGGAGACCGAAGAGCTGGCAGTTTCCTCGCTTAACGTATAAGTTTAACCATCCAGCGAGGAAATGCTGCCAGCATCTTTGGTACAATGCCGCAGATGTAAAGTTTTAGTTAATTTATATATTTTTTTCAAAAATCAAAATCAAAATATTTATTCAGTAAATTGGCCACATGTGGCTCTTTTACACGTCGGTAATATAGGGTGAGTCTACCAGCGCTTCGGACAAGACCATCATTGCGGAGAAGAAGCGCCGCAAGAAACTCCAGCAGAAGGTCATTTTTTCAATCATAATAACATAGTACTTAAAACTAAGTTACATTAACCACCTGTTTCACAATCGACAAGTAAAGGATATTTAACGGATAAGTTTAGCCCTTTCTTTGTCGTACACTTGAAAATAGACAAGGAGAGAGACAACTTTATGTGACAGATAAATTTACTTGTCGATTGTGAAACAGGCCCTAAGTAAAGTAAGTTACATTAGGTAATAAAGTAATAAATAATAATTCTTAAAAGTAGGTACCAAAAATATTTTTTTTACAAATGTAAGGTCAATAAACCTTAAACTTGATAAAAAAAATCTTTGAGAACAACACGACGAGGTCTCTACGTCAAAAAGCCGTAACTAGAATAATTTATTTAAGTAAAAAAAAAAGTCCTTGCAAACGTGAACAGACCGGACCCCACAAACAGCACCCGTTCACGAGTATGACGCGTATCTCAGCCATCGCCTCTCAACCATAATAATATGTTCGGGAAAGTGGCGACCCGATCAACGACGCCGCCGTAAGCAAAGACCTTTGAGCGAGCGTGACATGCTCATGCTGCCGGACAACAAAGAAGTAATATTGTGTGAAGAAGCTGTCCGGCGAGAAACATCACAGTGTGTTCTCGTTTAAAAGCGTCTTGTACACACAAGAACTAGTAAAGATACAAATAGTAAACATAACATTGATTGTTTGAATACACAGTTTGCTTAAAGGCTATGCTTATCAAGGTATCCTACAAACATTCTAAATATAATAAATATAAATATTTAAAGACATCTTGGTCACCAATGAAGTCATTTACAGTGTAATATGCCCTACCCAACAAGCAGCGCTTGATGTGGGACTTAAATTTATTGAACGGCATATTGACGATATCATAAGGTATCTTGTTGTAAAAACGTATACAGGTTCCCCGCAAACGAAGTGCTTACTTTACGGAGACGGTGACCTGGAAGAGCGAGCTTATCCCTATTTCTAGTATTCAAATTATGAACGTCGCGGTTATGCCTCAACTCATGTATGTGTTTGCGTACATACATGATATTCTCAAAGATATATTGAGACGCGACTGTAAGAATGTTGATTTCTTTAAATTTATCCCTAAGTGAAACACGAGACCCCAATTGGTAAATAGCACTAGATTTAGATTTAATTTTAGTTTTATTTTTCAGTTATTATGTTATCGTGTGGTTGCCGGGTTAGAATAGTGCCACTCCATATCTTCCCGTGGATGTCGTAAGAGTCGGCTACGGGAATAAAGGCGTATAGTATTGTTAGGCGATGGGCTTGCAACCTGTCACTAGTACACTGGTAAACATCTTAGCCTAAGGGTGCAAAATGTGGTTACAGAATTAACAACAAGTTTTTAGAGTTGTTGGTAATTCTGTAGCTCTGAATAAAGGCGTGAGTTTATGTATGTATTGTGTTATGGTTATTGTATTATTTTATGTAATTTTTCATTAACTAAATCTACAGTTGGATTTTAGCTTTAGTTTTATGCAAATGTATGTGGCCGTTTGAGAGATATAGACAAAGTAAGGGTCGTCATTACATCAGGAAGTACCTGTTTTATGGTTATTTAGATTTTATTGTATTCGCTGGAATAATAAAGTGTTTACATACATGTGCGCTCGTTGCATTAAGGCAGAAAATGATTAAATTTACACTTAAGAAGTCGTAAAATCAACTGACACAGGGTAGTGATTCTGTAAACAACGCCGGTCGTGCGGACTGTCGAGTGATACCAAGCGGCGAGATTAAGTAGTCCCGTCGTCGGTGCGAACAAAACACATTGTAGCGCGTGCATTTTCAATTAAGCAGCCTTATACGTTCGACCTATCGTGCTGCTAAATTGAAAATGCACGGGCTACAATGTGTTTTGTTCGCACTGACGGGATTACTTAATCTCGTGCTTGGTATCACTCGACAGTCCGCACGACCGGCGCTGTTTACAGAATCACTACCCAGCTCTCACGTGTTTTACGTATGGAAGAACACAGGCAATTAGCTTATTTATTTATTTTACTTTACTAGCTTCTGCCCACGACTCCGTCTGCGTGGAACTCGTTTATATCTTACCTCCATACAAATTTTCACCCTCTATTTCACCCCCTTAGGGGATGAATTTCGGGAAAAAAACTATTCTATGTCCTTTCCGAGGATTCAAACTATCCTTGCACCAAATTTCACCTAAATCGGTTCAACGGTTTAAGCGTGAAGAGGTAACAGACAGACAGACAGACATACACACTTTCGCATTTATAATATTAGTATGGATTATTTATTTTTCATTCATTAAGTTAAACCAACAGTTTTCATTATACATTAATATTACAACAGAGTAGAGTTATTTATAAGCAAAAAACAATTCACCAATGTATGTAACACTTTTAAGAATTAACTTCACAAAGCTAAAAACAGAAAACAATAACTCTATAGACATGGAATGAAATGAAATAGTTTTTATAACTCAAAATAAAAGTAAACTAAATTACAAAGTCATTTTAACTGCACTTACGAGTAGAGTCAAGGAATTAAATTCCTACTCCAGTTTGGACTATGTCTTGATGATTTTATTTACAGTGTCAATTTGACATAGTCCAAAGTGGTCTAGGAATATTTTTACGTTCGCGGGTATTATTTTAGATTTACGGTCGATTTTTCTAGCATGTTAGGACACTATTTACGAGCAAGTGTGATGAACATGATATTATTTATTTATTTATTTATTATAACATATTAACAAACTTAGTTTTACAACAACGTCCCGCAAAACTGTTTTCACAGTTTGACTGTGGGATCCGCGAGTCTTAAGCCCGTATTAATAAACTAAACTCAACTCTAATGCTCGTCTCGAGATGTGTCAAGAATGACAGTGTTCTATGGTTTGACGTTTACTTTGACGTATCTTGTAACGGGCATCTCAGCTGAGACGAGTTTATTAATACGGGCCTTAGTATACAAGTTACAGTTATTAAACATTACATAATTTAAATTTAAATAATATTAAGGTAATGCTTAAATAAAGCTCTTTTAAAACTATTTTAGTTCTGGCTCTAGTCTCAAAGCCGCAGGTATTCTGTTGAGGATGTAAGGCAAGCGCTTCTCAATAAGCCTGTCTCCATAGTAGTTGCTCATTCTGGCTGCATATTTACCAGCGGCTACTAACAGGTGCCATATTCTTATGACTATGATAGTGACTAAATGTAACCCGTGTGGTTGCCGGGTTAGAATAGTGCCACTCTATATCTTCCCGTGGATGTCGTAAGAGACGGCTAAGGGAATAAAGGCGTATAGTACTGTAAGGCGATGGGCTTGCATCCTGTCACTAATACACTGGTAAACATCTTAGCCTAAAAGTGCAAAATGTGACAGAATTATTAACAAGTTTTTAGAGTTGTTGGTAATTCTGTAGCTCTGCCTACCCCACTCTGGGAATAAAGGCGTGAGTTTATGTATGTATGTATGTATGTATGTAGTGACTAAACGTGTCATTATTCACCTATCCAGGAATTGAACTCGTCACGTGACCTCGCCCAAAGCTAGTCCCACACGTCACGAGTTCGGAATTGATACAAGCAAGGACGAGCCGAGGCGAGGTCAGAGAAAATGGCTGACGCATCGAAATTTACCGTGTAGGTGTTACTATTATTTGAACAATAGGTTAAAGACAAGTGTATAAGGTCTCGCAGTGTCTATTTGAGAAGCCTCTTATCTTACCTCGTTCTGGCTTGACTCTATCTCCTAAATATCAATTATCCTCTAGGTACGTAAAATGTAGTTTATGTATATATATTTAACTATTAATATGTATATTTCTAAATATATCTATTTATGTAGGTATTTGAATGTAGTTTTATTTTAAATCTATTTATATAAGTTTTATTGGTTACTAAATGTGTTAGATTCTTCTTCTTGTACACTTGTTTACTCGTTGCACAACCGTTCACTCTTCTCAATCTCTCGAGGGTTAGCTGGAAGAGATCCCTTAAAGGGATAAGTTCGCCTTTGTACACATTTTTATATTAATTGTATTGTTATGGTTTTTCTTTTGTACAATAAAGTGTTTACATACATACATACATACATACATACATGTTTTGAAATGAAATGAAATAAAATTTATTTGGCACTTAAAGCACTTAAAATAATACAATGTTCTTAATTAAATTAACTTATACTATATAATTATATTTTAATTGCATCAAGCCCAAAATGGTCTCCAGTCAGCTTTTTATGCCACGGTATATTATTTTAATATTCCGTGACGCTGGTTTTCAGTGAGACCTGGAGAGGTAAATGGCCACCGTGATAACTATCCTATACTAATTAAAATTAATCAAAGTTTTCGTGTTTAGAGTCAGCTGTAGAAGTAGCTACGCAACCGAAGAGTTCAAAATGATCTGCACTCGACTCTATTGTCAAGAGAATACGTGTCTAGATCATTTTTAGCATGTTATTCTGCTTACCTACTTTTGATGCTGACTGTAATCAGTTCAGTAATAATAGTACATTGTGTATTAAGGGTGGTAAAGAAAGAATTACAAACGAGAGTGTTAGAAGCCCGTGTGCTGAGGGCTTTAATGACGCGAGCTTTGTATTTTCTTTACCACCCGTGTAACATACGTCGTCGTAACATAGTTGGGTAAAAATGAACCAAATAAACACCTATGGAATGTGTGCTTTTCTGTGTGGTTGCCGGGTTAGAATAGTGCCACTCCATATCTTCCCGTGGATGTCGTAAGAGACGGCTAAGGGAATAAAGGCGTATAGTATTGTTAGGCGATGGGCTTGCAACCTGTCACTAATACACTGGTAAACAAAATCCATGGATCATCGATCATGGATCATGGATGGATGGAAATGGATCTTAGCCTAAGTGTGCAAAATGTGGTTACAGAATTATCAACAAGTTTGAGTTGTTGGTAATTCTGTAGCTCTGCCTACCCCACTCTGGGAATAAAGGCGTGAGTTTATGTATATATGTATGTATGTGTTTTAGAGTTGCTAGTAATTCTGTAGCTCTGCCTACCCCACGCTGGGAACGAAGGCGTTAGTTTATGTATGTATGGTATTCGCCATTTGATTTACATTAGAAACTCTCCTAGTCCTCGTATGATGAGGTAGAGGCCAAAGGGCATTGGGTAATTTTGTTTGAAGAATATTGTCATAATTTTTTCAGCGGCCACGGATGAATTTTACATAGTTATTTAGAGGAAATATACAAAGATATATATAATTTATGGCGTTTCATAATATCGCAGCCGAGTTTTTTGAGATTTAAGTGTTCAGTTTTTGATACTAAAAGTACGCCCAGGTGAGAATATGAAAGGACAGGAAAATATCTCGGCTCCGATGCACTTAAGAGTATTACATTACGTAACAAAACTTGTTTATTTTGAATTATTATATCATAATTTACCACTTTTACTAATGGCCGCTCACCTTGATAATGTATGACTTTTATAAATGACTACACGTTTACCCAAACCCCTTTAGGAACGGTTCTCTGTAGTTTGCCCGAAAGTCATTTGCCATAATTCTATCACTTGCATAATATTCATTCGCCATAGAGGCATTTTTTCTGAAATCGTGAACTATTCAGAATTGTTATAAAACAAACCTAACCTAACCTATAGGGCTCTATACGATGGCATGTAAAAATTACGTGAAAGGTTTACAGTTTCAGAAAAAATGCCTTTATGGCAAATTAACATTATGGCAAGTGACACAATTATGGCAAATGAAATTCGGGTAAACGAAGTGATCTAAGTCAGTTACAGTAGGCATCAGCATCACCCGTGAGTGGAACTCGATTTTTTTTCATTTTACCATTATTTAACAAATGTCATCTAGTGAAGTACCACCATTACATCGTGGGAAAAACATTCATCCTATAAATGCCATTTCCTGTTCCAGCGTCTTCTTTTTAATAACTATTGAATACTTCTGTTATTCATCTAACTCTATGTACATATTCCATAACCACTTTCAACTATATTTGAAACACGTTAACGTTCAAATTAGTTGGGAGTTGGTTATTGACTATACAAGGAAGCGAAGTGACACATGTACTAAGAAGTAATAATGTCATAATAATTGAAGGTTAATTAATTGGATGATTAATTTATTGCAGGAAAATATTACCTCATTGAACTCTAAGTACGGTGACTGTCCTAAACAGTAATTCATTACTACATTATAAAGACTGCGCCGAGCGTACGCCGGATGTACAGTGGCGCCCTCATTACTATTATTGTGTTTTCTAATAAACTAAAGTATTTTCTTGAAATTGGACGGTAGGTTTTTGTACTACAAATGAAAACACAACTTATAGGGTATACCACATAGTTTAATAACAATTCACCTTTGAGTTATCAACTTAACGGAAAAAAGTGGCCTCCCCACAACCTTTCACTCTTCTCAATCTCTCAAGGGTTAGCTGGAAGAGATCCCTTAAAGGGATAAGTTCGCCGTTGTACATATTTTTATATTAATTGTATTGTTATGGTTTTTCTTTTGTACAATAAAGTGTTTACATACATATATACATACATAGGCAATATGGTTTTACCAAGTAGAAGATTCCCTAAAGGTCACGTATGACTTAATTATCTTTACTAGCAATATGACGGCGATAACAAAGACCGATACGAACGATGTCCTTTGACGTCCTGTTAGACCGATGTCATTCAGATATACGCATTTTCCTTGATGTTCGAGATCGCAGTTTCCTTTTGTACACTTAGTCACAGTAATAAAATGTTTACAAGACAACCAATTGACAAGGAAAAGGTTAACTAAGGTGTGAACTCGGACAGTGTTGAAGACGGGGTACAGTCAGGCAAATTAATGGTCATTCCATTCAAAAATGTTAACTGTTTAGCTATCACGGTTCATGAAATACAGCCATACAGACAGATGGACATTGAAGTCTAAGAGCCGTATTAATAAACTCATCTTGGCTGAGAGGCCCGTCACAAGATCCGTCAAAGTAAACGTCAAACCATAGAACGCTGTCATTTTTGACGCATCTCGAGACGAGCATTAGAGTTGAGATTAGTTTATTAATACAAGCAATTTAAAGTTCCATACCGCCGTATGGAACCCTCAGTGCGCGAATCGCACTTGACGCGTTTTTCAATTTATTCGTATTTTCGTCTTTGACAATGATCATTGACATGCAAAAAAATTGTCACCTGTATACAAGTCCAACTGTACATAACAACAATGGTCATAATGACACCGGATACGCGCGGCCCTGACCGTCAACTGGAAGACGCTCCGGTAATAAGTCCGCCTCGAAACATCACTTACGATGACGATCACATTCTTACTGTACTGACTCACTAATCATTATTTAACATAGACACTATGTACAGTCAACCAATTTAATTTCTAGGCCACTATGAACTACGTAAAAGTGATGAGCGTCTATAGCCTAGTGGCTTAGCTTCGACTCGTGACCGTAAGGTACCGAGTTCGAACGCCTGCGGACACCATGTAACAAACGCTCTTACGGTGAAGGAGAAACATCGTGAGGAAACCTGCACGTTCGAACAGCTGAGTGTGTCAGAAGGTAATTGCACAAAAGATCCTAAAGGGAAAAAGAGTATCCGAAAGGGCTCATCTGTGATAAGATAAGATAAGATGTTAAAGTGACATTGGCAACCAAAACGTAAGACTTTTTATGTTTTGGTTAACAACGTCACGTTGACAAAGTCCATAGTGGCCTAGGAATCAAATTGGTTGACTGTACGGTCACGAGCGGTAATTTGGGTTCCATTTCAAGAAAAATATGCTCGAAGTCGTCAATGTCATTAGAGATGTCAAGTCATCTGTAACTTTTAGGAAACTCAACCTTATTGTTGTAGAATGTCAGATTGACTTTGGACCTAAGGTGGTGCCAAATTTAATCTCGTGACTGTACCTATACATAGCGTATTAAAGAAGTAAAAGCCTCCGATATGATATATGTTTGTTTCTGTATGATTATTGGGTTCACTGGTAGAGAATGCCATTAGGCATTAAGTCCGCCATTTGTGTTTTTTGGTCCAATAAAGGTTAATATTTAATTCAAGAAGGGCGCGCCTTCGCGTCTGGAAATTATAAACAAAATAATGAATGCCCTGGTTAATTTATTCCACAGACATCATAGAAATGTCAGCTATCTGTCACCCAGGGCGTTGCTAACTCAGTAAGTGTCAATTTACATATCGGTGATGTCAGTATGAATCATGACATTGTCTTAAAATAGTTGTAGAAAACCCGACAAGACTGGGTATTACCGTTTTAAATGCATATAGCTGAAGGCTTAAAGTTGACTGGGCACTTAATTATCATGCAGACAAAAAACGCTTCACGGCTTTTGAAGACTAGAACTGGTCTTGAATTATATGTCTCAAGATATAAGTTTTGGCAAGGAGAAGGGACACTAGCACACAGGCCACCTGATGGTAAATGTACTGTGACCACAGATACCTACTTGCATTCTTAAGACTGCAAATGCGTTGCCAACCCTGAGGACTAAGATGGAATGTCTCTATGCTAGTAATGTCACCGGCTGTCTTATCCTCACACCGGAACACAACAATGCTAACACTGCTGCTTGGCGGTACGTTAATGGCTAAGATGGTGGTAGCGATAGGGACCCTGCACAAGGTCCTACCACCATTAAAAAAAGTGAATAAAAGTAAATATCAATTGACACACCAATACGGTATTTGACAAAAGTCAAATCAGCTTCTTTTTATGAAACATCAAAAACGCTCCGTTACCTGTGGAATTTATAGGGATTACTATCTTGTGACGTCACAATCAAACAAAGCGTCCTTATTGTTAGATTTTATGTTATTAAAAATCTTAAAATAGCAAACTAAAATAAAAGATTGATGTTTTCCTAGTATTTTTATAATGTTTATCTGTTGTTAATGCAAAACCAATTTAATTTCACTCTTGTCCAATCTATTGGCCTAGTCCCAAACTAAGCTCTAGGCTCTAGGCTAGGCTATGGGTACCGAAAAACGGGGTAAGTGGGGATACAATCTAAACCCCCCTAAAATAAGTCATAACTTATTCTTAGACAAGTATTAAATGGGCAATAACGTTACGTCTATTGGAAATAATTTCAGTCTTATACCTAATTAGTTACATTTGCTTCATTTTAGTCACCCTGTGTGGTTGCCGGGTTAGAATAGTGCCACTCCATGTCCTCCCGTGGATGTCGTAAGAGGCGACTAAGGGAATATAGGCTTGTGCTCACTAATACGCTGGTAAACATCTTAGCTTAATTGTGCAAAATGGGGTTACAGAATTATTAACAAGTCTTTAGAATTGTTAGTAATTCTGTAGCTCTGTCTACCCCACTCTGGGAATAAAGGCGTGAGCTTATGTAAGTATGTAAATACATATAAAACCTCAATGACTCATGAACAAATATTCGAGCTCATTACACAAATATCTACTTTACCAGGATTTGAATCCAGGACCACTGGCTTCTTAGGCAGTCACTACCAACTAGGCCAAAGTGTCATCCTTAAGTTGGGAACTTTATTCATGATTGTTTTTATCGAATAATTATTTATTTAATTAAATCAACAGAAAACAAACAAACGAAAGAACTTACAAACTTACTTAAAACTACACTAATCATTGTTCCTAAAATGCTGGCAGCATTGCCACGTTGAATGGCAATGCTTAATCTTTGTGCCAAGTACAGGCCAGCATTTTTGTCACGGGTTGCGTCGATCAGGCGCTTTGATATATCTTTAAAAATACGGTGTGCTCCTGGTCCCCACGGTCCTAAAGTTTCGACCCCAAAAGGCTCAAATATGTAACTTCTATCAATGATTGTTAATTAAGATGCCCCTAAAAACATAATTTCAAGCAAAGCAGCAGTGTTATTAGCATTGCTGTGTTCCGTAACATTACAATATACACTGCTGTGTATGCCTTTGACCTTGCACTTCATCCAATTCTGCTTACGTTCCTCTCAGGGGATACCCAGATCTTTCGAAATTTTTGGCGTCGGTCATAATGTATGGAATTTCACAAATATTCGTCATCATTTCACAAGTTATAAGCAATCGTTTAGGGTAAAACCGCACGGTCCACTCAGTAAAACCATATTGCGTTTGACGTTTACACAGATATTATTTACAAACTTTACAAAGGTATATGTTTGTTTTTTTTATTTATAATAAGTATCATCTCTTTTTGGTTACTTTTGGTGCAAACTTGTAAAAAAAAAAGATAAAAGACATTTATTCAGTAAATAGGCCGCACGGGCACTTTTACACGTCAAGAATCTACCAGCGCTCCCCAAGAGTCTCCTCTTGGGGAGCGCTGGTAGATTCTTGACTGCTGAGAAGAAACGCCGCAAGAAACTCAGCAATCAGTCATTTTTTAAACACATTACAAAGCTACTACTTAATCTAGCATTATATAAAGCTATAAATATTAAATTCAATATAATATCAAATAACATGCGTAGATCAGCAGGAAAACATGTCAAAAATCTTACGTGAGAGATAAAGGAAGAAAAAAGAGAAAAAAAATATGTAAGTATGTATGTGTCCAACCCCATGCATTGTCCTTACTCATCTACTTCAGGGTTAGCTGGAAGAGATCCCATTTAGGGATAAGTTCGCCGCTGTACATTACTTTAATAACAATGTTGTAATATTTCTATTTTTATGCAATAAGTAGTTTACATACATACATACAGGTACCTTCACGTTTTCATTCCCAAAGTGGGATAGGCATTTAGCGTGTCAGATATTTTTAGCTGCTGCACAAAAAAGATAATAAAATTCCCACTACTTAAATTAAAATATTTAACAAGCTAAACGGATGTAAAAATAATCAATGAAAACTCCATTTTATCTTGAACGCTTGTAAAAACCCAACAATTACATTTTATCGTGTGCAAGCGCATCTTTTTTATTTAACCTTTAAAATAAAAATGCAGCGTGTTCCAAGCATGGTTCCGCGGAGCATTTTATCGAGAAAGTTCTTAAATTGTTGAACTTTTCTTTGAGAAATACTGTAGCAGATAGTATTCAGTCGAAACCCATGTATTTTTTTATGTTTGTGGAAAGGCAAACGGCAAATCTTATTTTATCTTACAGATATCTTCTTAGGATCTTTTGTGCATTACCCTCTTACACACTCAGCTGTTCAAATGTGCATTCCTCACGATGTTTTTCCTTCAGCGTAAGAGCATCGGATAATGCACTTAAGTTAGAAAAACTCATTGGTACAGTCAAGGACTTTAATTGTTAGGCCACTATGGAACCCTGTCATAATGACACCGTCAAACCATATGAAAGAAAATACGCTAAAATGTATGATCAACGTCGCATATGACAGGGTTCCATAGTGGCTTAACAATTAGAGTCCTTGACTGTACATGGTGACCGCGGGGGTTCGAGCTCGGTACGTTACGATCCGCTGTCGAACCCTTAAGCCGCTAGGCCACTGACGTTTTAGCAAAGCTAATGGTATGTGTAAGACACAGACCACTTACCCTATAGACTCCGCTTCGGAACAGTTTGTCTAGTATCTCATTAAGCCAAAATGGCGGGGCGCGGGGGGCGGAAAGTGCACCGTGATTGGCTAGTTCATCATCACATCATCATCATCAGCGTGTATTCGCCCACCGTTGGGCATACGCCTCTCCAATTTTCCTCCAACCAGAACGGTTCCCCGTTTCCCTTGTCCAGACTGGGCCTGCCGTCTCCCTGATGTCATCGGACCAACGGGCAGGTGGTCTGCCCACACTTCTCCTGCCAAGCCGGGGTCTCCACTCTAGCACGCGCTTGCTCCAAACGGCAAGTTGCTTGGCTAGTTCAAAGTCAACGAATAATCAAGTGTGCGCGTCGTGGTGCGCGCCAATAGAAACATGGCAACCAATTAGTGTTCTGTGAGCATAAGCATGGCTTACGGGGGCGCCTTTGTATGTGTCTATAGGGTAAGTGGTCTGTGGTGTAAGACTACAATCTTAAGACTGCAATACAAAGACTGCGTTGCCAACCCTGAGGTGACCCTTATACGGTCGATCTCATTGACAGAAACCATGCTGCCAAATCGAAAATGCGTGCGCTAAAATGTGTTTTGATCGCTCTGACGGGACTACTTAAACTCGCCGCTGCGATATTCACTCGTTCGTTCGTCCGACGAGTTTTTGAAAGAATCACAGCCTTGAGGACTAAGATGGAATGCCTCTACGCTAGTAATGTCACGGGTTGTCTGATCCCCACACCGGGACACAATGTGAATGCTGCTGGCGGCAGGTTATAGGATATGATGAGTGGTAGCGATCCGGACGGACCCCGCACACCGCCAGCCAATATACAAATTACACAAAAAAACACCAGTTCATGTCCGCCATTTTTGAGAATAACAAAAAATTATATATACATTTTAACATTTCGTCAGAGAACCGGGTAAGTAACATTTTTAATAACGAGCAAAATGCACCTTTTCAGTAACGTAGTAAAGTTTATTTCGCTCTATCATGCCTTTGTTAGTTACCAACGATCTTAAACCGCCCATAAAGTCTATCTTAAACCAATTTATCATAGTCTTTTAAGACTAAAAATAATCCATAAAACAGACCTTATTAAAATATGGTCTTGCGCAGGCATTTTAACGTCCCTATAATGGACCAAATAAAAATAAAGACGAAAGTATGAATCCATTATAGCTACATCCTGGATCGATTGCATACTTCACAGCGTGTCGTACAATTACAGTGCACAAAGGTTACGAGTATCTTTACACAGTATGAAACAAAGTCGCTTGCCGTCTGTGGCTCTGTCTGTACGCTTAGATCTTTCAAACTACGCAACAGATTTTAATGCGGTTTTCACCAATAGATAGAGTAATTCAAAAGGAAGGTTTTAATGTATTAGGTCCTAAGTCAATCTGACATTCTACAACAATAACGTTGAGTTTCCTAAGGTACAAAATTAAACATTTAGTTAGTTTCATTCATAAATACGCGTATAGAATTATAAATTTAAGTTATAAACATGTAAGTATTTATTGTAAACTAGCTACCCGCCAGCGGCTTCGCCCCGCTGCAAATTCCCGACCTTCCCGTTGGATTTTTCTATTTTTTCTTACATATAAACCTTACCCTGATAACACAACGAAAAAGAAATCAGCCAAATCGGTTCAGACGTTCTCGAGTTATGCGCTTACCAACACATTTTGCGATTCATTTTTATATTATAGATATATGAAACCGAAACATTCTTTGTACCTATTTTATTGCCCTATTGAAAATTGTTTTTCGTTAAAACGTGTGCCTTCCTTAAACCTGACATTGGCGAAATCATAGAGGCAACACAAATGACATATGCCACTAAACAAAGATCTATCTATCAAAATGACTTGGCATTTATAATGACATTGACGACTTCAAGCATATTTTTTTTAAAATGGGTCCCAAATGAATGCTCGTGACCGTACGGGTGTTACAGACACCTCACTGAAACTGACGCGAATTTGTAGTTTACTCAATTACTCAAATATTTGCCCTACCGGGTACGTACCAAACCTCTGGGACTGCTAGCTTCGTAGGCAGGGTCAAAAGGCTAAATGCATCGTCAAATTCTTTTCAAAAATGTCAGCCCATGTTGATAATAGAAACTGGTTAAAAATTGAATTACAATATTTGGATTATACATACAAACAAACTATACAAATGTATGTTCTGAATATAGTGATATTCCCTTTTTTCTACCGATCACAATAAACCAAACCTTTTTCAATTTCACAACAAACGTATGGAGTTTATTAAATTTTTGAAAAAAGGATCATTATTTATATTTATTATTTACGTTCTTTGAGTATAAGTTACAAATGTATAGGTCTGTGTGACATTTCCGCAATTTAGTCGTAAATAAATTACCTGGAGAGTTTTAAATTACAAAATATAGGGTTAAGTGCTTGAACTCCCGCACTTAGGGTTCTGTAGGTACACTTAGGGTTCCGTAGGTACATTAAAGTTTTAATAAATAAATAAATATCCGGGGAATATGTCACACAGATTGACTTAAAACCTAAACTAAACTCTAGGCTTGTACAGTCAACCAATTTGATTCCTAGGTCACTATGGACTTTGTCAACGTGACGTTGTCAACCAAATCATATGGAGTCTCCTACGTTTTGGTTGACAACGTCACTTTAACATAGTCCAAACTGGCCTAGAAATCAAATTTGGTTGACTGTACAGTCGAAGTCATAAAGATGTTTACACTTAAATACCTTGTCACTTAAATCGCTGTGACAATTTCATATGACAGTTTAAACATGACGTTAAATAGACAATGTACTAAAGTGTAAACATATTTTTGACTTCGACTGTACTATGGGTATTAAAAAACGATAAACATACGTAAATAGAGAAATACATAGAAAACATGCAAGAACCTCGTGAGGTCCACGTCAAATTTCGTTAGTTCGAAAAAATAATCTTGTGTCAGTCAGCTAAAGTCAAAAGTCACTTTGACAAATGTCCTAAATTTAGGACGTTGGGTCTCACGAGGTTAGAACATACTCGTGTTCTTCACACTATCATTTACCCTTAAAGGGCATCGAACCCGGGAAGCTTCGTAAACAGTTAACATCACTGTTAAATCATTGTACGAAATATTTGGAAAAACATTATAGTTTTGGCGAAAGCGGCATATTTCTTTCTGCGAATTTATTTGACACTAAAAGACGCGACACGACTTCATACGCGTCAAATTAGTTCCCAGCTACTCCCGTATTTTAACCCCTTAGGGGATGAATTTCCGAAAATCCCTTCTTAGTGCACCCCTAGGATAAATAAATAAATATAAGGGGACAATCTCACACCAATTGACCTAGTCCCAAACTAAGCTCTAGGCTTGTACTATGGGTACTAGACAACGATATAAATACTTATATAGAGAAATATATACTTAAATACATAAATAACATCCATGACTCAGGAACAAATATTCGCGCTCATCACACAAATATCTGCCCTTACCGGAATTCGAACCCAGGACCGCTCGCTGCGTAGGCAGGGTCACTACCCACTAGGCCAGCGCCCACTAGGATATCCCCCCAAATTTCATACCCTGCTCTGCTCCCCGTGCCCCGACACCTGCACGCGGCAAGACCTATATGACGCCACTAGCAATGCCGTACCTTTTCGAGTCAAATCGGAGAAATACTGGAAAAGGGCCGACTCTTAAGTACCCGAAACCGACGTGCGTGCATGACTCGATGTATGAGTGTGGAAGAAGCGAAAGAAATTTGTCAAGATCGCAACAAGTGGAAAGAAATGGTCTCTGCCTACCCCTCTGGGAAACAGGCGTGATTTAATATATGTATGTATGTAGCAATGCCGTTCACGTGGCAGAATATTGGTCAGCTCAAATATGACACCGTCGACACGCGAAGAAGCCCGATATACATTGGTCAAATGGTCAAGGACAGTGGACAGTAGACAGTACAGTAGTGTAGGCCGATCGGACAGTAGCGAGTTGCCTTGCCAGTGGATCCAAATAGAATCGCTTACCATTTTTTTACTCCACTGTCCTTGGCACTGTACTTGCAACTGTCTTTGACCTATGTAAATCAAACTATAGGGATGTTTAAAAATAGACGCTGCGCTGACCCCAAATAATTCCTCACGCCTTCATTCCCAGGGGGTAGGCAGAAAGCTACAGAATTACCAACAACTCTAAAAACTTGTTGATAATTCTGTAACCTCATTTTGCATAAATAGCCTGAGATGTTTACCAGTGTATTAGTGACAGGTTGCAAGCCCATCGCCCTAACAGTACTAGTTATACGCCTTTATTCCCTTAGTCGCCTCTTACGACATCCACGGGAAGACATGGGATGGCACTATTCTATCCCGGCAATCACGCGGGACCGGGACGGTGGGGAGGGGTAAAATCATATATTTTATTTTTTTTATGGCATAGGGAAGACAAACGAGCACACAGGCCACCTGATGGTAAGTGGAAACTGTGACCCATAGATATTCGCATTCACAGGACTGCAATGCAATCCTAAGACTGCAAATGCGTTGCCAACCCTGAGGACTAAGATGGAATGCCTCTATGCTAGTCATTTCACCAGTTGTCTTATCCCCAAACCGGAACACAACAGTGTGAACACTGCTGTTTGGCGGTAGGTTAATGGATAAGATGGTGGTAGCGATCCGGACGGACCCTGCACAAGGTCCTACCACCCGCAACCCGTAATTTAAATAAGTATACAATCATGCCAAACGTTTAGGTATAATCGACTGTAAAATATAGAAAGGTTAAAGCTATAGTGTTTACTTTATTAGTTATAAACTACTCGAACCCGGACACCGACGGTCGTGGGCGGACGACATAGCTACTGAGTCGCTTGCTTAGCTCATACTCTGGGTGCGCTTGCATTTCACTGCATTTTGTGCAATTTGCAAGGAATTCAACTGGCAACACTGAGTCTCTCCTTGCTATAGAACTGAAAAATATGGGTATTGAAATTACGCTGACAACACTGAGCTTAGTCTATGGTCGCAACGCATTCATAGTCAAATATTCCGATGACAGATGTACCATAGACTAAAGAGCTCGGTGTTGCCAGTGTAATTTTCAAACCTGCACTGTCCCACGTCCCCATGGTTGAACCCACGGTGTCCCAAGTACCCACGGTGTCCCAAGTACCCAGTGTCCCAAGTACCCACGGTGTCCCAAGTATCCTCAGTGTTCCAAGTACCCACGGTGTCCCAAGTACCCTCAGTGTTCCAAGTACCCACGGTTTCCCAAATACCCAGTCTTCCAAGTACCCACGGTGTTCTAAATACCCTCAGTGTTGCAAGTACCCACGGTGTCCCAAGTACCCACGGTGTCCCAAGTATCCACGGTGTCCCAAGTACCCACGTTGTCCCAAATACCCACGTTTGATTATACTCTCTGTTTAATTCTGGAGTAATCATTTTAGAAAAGGTAATCCAGATTTATCCCTCATGCATATTATTAAACTATTCAAAGGTTATGGCAAAATTGAGAAATAAACTTACAAACGCTCTTATTTGCATAATATTCGCCTAAAAATAAATTAACAGTAACGCAATGTTAGATGCAGTGTTATATGCAAATTATTTAAATAACCATGTGCATAATACAAAGTACCTATGACATTTATATAAAACCATTATTATTAAGTGTAGACTTAAACAGAGTTGCAAGCGAAATTTTGGATCAATACACATAAAATAGTAGATTGATAATCAAGGGTTGAAAGTGACCCATTTCACCCGAGATATTTCTAATTTCTTGTTTCGAACGGATGTTCGGCGTTCAACCTCCAGTGTTGTATATAAGCTCCTTGGTCGTGACCAACTCGATTAAACTTTGTATTTTCTAGATGGCCATGCTGAAACGTGAAAAAAGTGTCACGCTATACAGGCAAAGGCATTATGGCGGGCAGCAGAATAGAGGAATAATTTTAAATGTTGTTTTTCTGCAAATGCGAAATAAATAGACCCGTCGTAAAATGATTTTAATATGAGAGTATAGATCGTAATAAATACGTCGTTTAACGTATAGCCGAGTTTAGATATACGAAAAGATTTTATTTCAATATTATGACGTAGCTCAATTATTTTCGAATCCGTGGCCAATGGTAACTATTAAAAAAAAATGCTTTTCACCCTAGGGGTGAAAACGCAGTTTTCCACCCGGCTTTACCCATTCAAATTAAACTTTCCGAACAGGAGAGATGAAAAGGTAATTTATCAGTTCATAATAATATAAGTAATAACTAGCACTTGGACACAAATAAATATACATATCATATAAGTTGATAGTATTTCATTCCAAGAAAAGTCGGGACGGAATACAAGTTCATATAACATTTTTTTTTTGTTATATGAACTTATTTGTCCGAATTTTAAATCATTTAAGAGTTATTTATAATATAACCCTAACTTATCTTAACCGCAGGTATTTTGGATACTTTAAAAAGTTGTCTCACTCACCTGAAAACCAATTTAGGACAATTATAATTCGGACAAAAGATGCGTTAAGACAAGCATTATTAGGGATTCCGAGGGACACCCCCAAAAAAGAGATCCAAAATCAAGTCAAATCCCAATAAATAGATCCCAAAAGTTTTCTGTGCGTGAAACTATAAAAGTCAAAACAAAAGTGATAGATTTTCAGAGGCTCTATTTTTATTGGTGATTCCATATTGCCTTTATGTTACTGGATTGTCAATGTGTCTTAACAGTAATGGTGGCCGAGTTTATAACAAATGCGATAACATATCAAGGGCGCTATAGTTTTACCGAATGGAATATAGAAATTCAACCAACCAATTTCGCCATGGTTTTAAATAGATCACTCAATCCAAAAAAAAAAGTATTCCATAGCTGACTATAGAGCGAGCTTTAATTTCGCCAAACAAAAACACTTCCCATTATTATTATTATTATTTTTCCGTGGATGTCGTAAAAGCCGACTAAGGTAATAAAGGCGTGTAGTACTGTTAGGCCATGGGCTTGCAACCTGTCACTAATACACTGGTAAACATCTTAGCCTGATTGTGCAAAATGTGGTTACAGAATTATCAAAAAGTTTTTATAGTTGTTGGAGATTCTGTAGCTCTGCCTACCCCACTCTGGGAATAAAGACGTGAGTTTATGCATGTATGTATGTACTATTTTAAGGGACGATTTCACACAAACTGACCTAGTCCCAAACTAAGCTCTAGGCTTGTACTATGGGTACTAGACAACGATATAAATACTTATGAAAGAAATAATACTTAAATGCATAGAAAACATCCATGACTCAGGAACAAAATTTCGTGCTCATCACACAAATATCTGCCCTTACCGGGTTACGAACCCGGGACCGCTAGTTTTGTAGGCAAGGTCACTACCTACTATGCCAACGCATCTTTGTCGTAATTAGTTAAATGAGTTTTTAAGTTAATATTTGGGCGTTTCACATAATTGTATTTTTGCTGAAACAATACATTTTAAAACCATTTAAATATTCACATGTAATGGTAACATTAGGTTAGGTTTGGTTCAAATTTTCGTTTTTTAATTCGTCATACCCCCCCCCTAGAGGTTTATTTCTCAAATGAAAAATATGATAGAATTTTTAAAATTATAATAATACATCAATTTGGCATAAATATTATGTGAAATAATAAATATACGAAATACATTAGGAACAATTATGCGAATTAATATAGACCCCCTCAAGGGACGTACCTCCCTTACCAGAGGTCGGAGATGCGCACGCGACCTTATATAACGTACGGCAACCTGCGCAGGAGTTGTATTGACTCGACTTTCGACCGGACAACTCGCGAGTGTTTGACAGTTCGTTTTTTTTAAATAAAGACGCTTTTAAAAAAATCGAGCCAGTGCGGTGTGGTGTTTAGGAGGCTGAGGACGTGTTTTTTTTTAAATAATTTTCCTGGTGAGCTTTTTTTATTTTTAATTTTTTTATTTGTGTTTAAGACATGTATGTATTAGATTAATTGTAAATAAAAAATGTGTAGGTTTTTTTTTCAAGCATCAAATAAGAAAAGGATTTTAAAAAATATGAACACGTTCATTTTTTAATTTAAAAAAAGACGTGACGCCCGTTGATATCTTTTGTATGTTTTTTTTTAATAATCTGTTTTAGTAATAATAAACACAAATTTTGCAATTTATAATTGATAAAAAATATATTTCTATAATTTATAGTCATATTCCTTAGCAAATATATACACAATAAAATCAATTATCATTATTATAGACAAAAGTAAAATTGACAAAATGAATGTTAAACAGTTTCATAAGAAATGACGTAAATCGGTTTCTACTTTAGCACCTCGTTGAATAACGACAAATTGGGAACGATATAACGCCTAATGACCTAGAATTAGAACCTAGACTACAATACAATCGTATCTACAATTCAAAGTTAAAAACTAAACTTATTTTAATTAAAATAAAACTAAGCTACTGAAAAATTAAAGATTAAAATAAAAATCACCACTACAAAAAGAATACCCCCTCTAGCAGGTCCGCGCGCGGCATAGTCCCTATAACAATATAGACTTGTATATAGAATCTAGAAATAATATTAAGCATGCTAGATTAATATTGAAACAAATTGTGAAAAACATTTTAAGAACTAAATGAAAAAATAATCATCCTGTATATACGATGCCCAGTGTCTAAAAATTAAAAAATTAAATTAAATTGGTAAATCTTTTGAATAGGCTTTATTAATTTCCAAGTGATCGTCTATACTAATATTATAAAGATGAAGAGTTTGTTTGTTTGCTTGAACGCGCTAATCTCAGGAACTACTGTTCCGATTTGAAAAATTCTTTCAGTGTTAGATAACCCATTTATCGAGGAAGGCTATAAGCTATGTATCATACTAGATATCGGTTGCTAGTTGGAGATAAAAAAATGTACCCGCAATTTTTTTATAATTAATTTTAAATAAAAAGAAACATGGTCTGTTTTAAAATTGTTGTATCTCTAAGCCACTTAATTTAACAAATAAAGAAATGATGATGATTATTATGAAATAAAACAATACTTTAATCCAAATGGAGTCAGCAAAAAAAACAAAAGTAAAGGTTCACTTGTTATATAGTGTGTTTTTTTATGATGAAATATTCAACCTCTTTTTGAGCTACCTGTAGAAATAGACAGATATATAAATTAATAAGTAATGGTCCATTTTCGATTCTTTGGAATATTTTAAGTCCCAATTCAATTATTAATCATTTTGATTTGATTTGAAAGGGTGTGTAACGGTTTGCTAGTTATCAAGGGTTATTCTGCCCTCATCAAAAAAAAGGGCGTATGTCTTATAAAATCGCAAATGTATTAGTGACCTTAATTCTTAAGACACAGGGTTAATTTAATTTGACCATCAAATTGCGCTAGCGTCCTTTTTATCAAGGGGCGTATTCTTTTTAACGAGTCATATTCTAATTTTGAAACCAACTTTTAACCAACCGCTTTGGCTGAGCTGCTACTACAACGAAAGTTGCCATCAAATCTACCCTCTTAAGCCAATAGGCGGTATCTTTTATTCAATCACCAAAGCAGATTCAATTCAATGTCGTTAATAATAAAGTTGATCTTACTACTTAGGTTTATTTTAGTTACTGCGTTTTTACTTAGGAAAAGCGCTTTAAAATGCTTGAAAGGGCAAGTTTAAGTCCCCAGTTAGGTTAGGTTAGAATCACTTAAACATTTGCCCTAATCTGGGATCGAACCCGAACCCAGACTGCCACGACCACTACCAACTAAGCTAACGGCTCTTCAATACAATGTTTTATTTCAACATCACTTACAGTCGCGAAATGAAAAGGTTGACCACCTTAAGATCTATTTTTGCGTGCTCAGGATAAGTTATCTAGTATCTGCTTATCGACCGAGCATGACACATTCCGTCATAATGAATGTCATTTCACTACATGGCCCAAAGATACATGGTTACCATGGTCACGTATAAACAACAGCCACTATTGGTTCAAAGTAATGCTATGGTCACGTATAAACAACAGCAACTATTGGTTAACTGAACTTAGTCTTCATTCGTCGTTACAAAAGGGTTGCTATGGTCACGAATAAACAACAGCCACTATTGGTTCAATATTATTTCTCTCGTCTGTTACACAGTTTAAAAAGGTAACATGTGCTTGCAACGCGTAAATGAATTCATTTGAAAACTGGTCAACCTTTTCGTTCCGCGACTGTACATGTTCTCACATTAAACATGCATGACTAATTACCAGAGTTGTGTAAATAAGTTCTTTAGTTAACTATGTTTACCTACTTTAGTATAGAAATACAGTAATGTATGACTCTAATGAAAATGGATACAAGTTTCCCGAAGTTTAGTACACTCTGTATAGTAACGGTAAGAAAATATTCGTCACTTTTCAACTCTATTTCTACGTAATTAAGGTCCAAAAGTAACGAAACTTTTCTTAGAGCTAAAGCCACAGATATTAAAAGTAACCTTAACCATTTTCAGTAATCACCCTGTTAGGTTTTCTAAAAATAACAGTACGAGTATTATTGTCAATTACTTAACATTGGCATTCTGAAGGTGATTGCTGGTAGATTTAGCTGCCCGATTTTGTGGCATTGGATTGGACTGGTCAGGACTACTTTGACGTACGTCAAGTAATCATGTCATGGCAGTCAGTATACCTACCTGTCTACCTAATATGTATCTATGCCGAAACCAATTTTGTAATTACTAACTTAGCTTTTAAGTTTCTAGATGTTACTAACAATATATGGACCTGGTCTGAAATAAATCATTTGAATTTGAATTTAACACATTTGCATAATTGAAACACTTAAAATAGCGCGAGAACTTGAGGCTAAACAAATACTTACGCTCATAACACAAATTATTTCTTCTGGGAATCGAACACGGACGACGCACTGGCCTAGTTGGTAGTGACTCTGCCTACGAAGCTAGCGGTCCTGGGTTCAAATCCCGGTAAGGGCAGATATTAGTGTGATGAGCGCGAATATTTGTTCCTGAGTCATGGATGTTTTCTATATATTTAAGTATATATTTCTCTATGTAAGTATTTATATCGTTGTCTAGTACCCATAATACAAGCCTCGAGCTTAGTTTGGGACTAGGTCAATTGGTGTGACATTGTCCCCTGATATTTATTTATTTAACTACTAGCTTTGTAGGGTCACTACTAACTAAACGTACTGGGTTGTCGTTGTAAAAAACGCATTCGTTAATCCTCAAAATAATTAAATAATTTACTTACTATAAAATATTAGTGTAGGGTCAAGTGGGAGACAGTGTAAAAAAGTCATTTTTATTTTTAAAAAATGTTACACGTTTAACGTTTTTCCCTCTTTTTAATATCCATACTAATATTATAAATGCGAAAGTGTGTCTGTCTGTCTGTTACCTCTTCACGCTTAAACCGCTGAACCGATTTAGATGAAATTTGGTGCAAAGATAGTTTGAATCCTGGGAAAGGACATAGGATAGTTTTTTTCCCGGAATTCATCCTCTAAGGGGGTGAAATAGAGGGTGAAAATTTGTATAGTTCCACGCGGACGAAGTCGCGGGCAGAAGTTGTATCTTTAGATTGGGTTGGCTTAGAAGTTTGATTTTTTTACAGCTCCAAGGGACAGTAGGTTTAAATATTTGATATAAATTTTAGTTTGATACCTCCACGCGTTCCTGAGAAAAAGGGCCTTGACAGACGGACGGACAACAAAGTGATCCTATAAGGGTTCTGCTTTTCCATGTGTGTATGCTTTACATTAAATATGGACTAAACTTTATATTTATGCAAAATGTCACCCTAGAGATATTCACCTTCAGCATTAAAAAGAGGAAAAACACCAAATCCTGCAAGGTTCAAATTTGAATAATCGTGTGAAGATGATCGTTTAAATTACAAGTTATCCGACAAACAGGCAGAGTCGTTAAAAAGGTGTCGCAAAGCCGTTTTATTACCTTTATAAGGATTGTTTTACACTGCCAAGGCATTAATATAGCAAAGCATATTATTTTGTTTATTAAAATAACATGATGGCTTGGACACGTTTCATAGAAAATGGAGACAGCACGTTAAATAATACACTATTTAATAAAAAAAACACAATAGAGATTGTCCAATTATATTTATTTATTTATTTATTTAAGAATAGACGGTTATACACAGATCGAAAGTGAGTGGACGGGTCGGAAGGGGCCGCCCTAGGCGTACTTTTTCGAGTCAAATCGGAGAAATACTGGAAAAGGGCCGAATCTTAAGTACCCGAAACCGACGTGCGTGCATGACTCGATGTATGAATGTGGAAAAGCGAAAGAAATTTGTCAAGATCGTAGCAAGTGGAAAGAAGTGGTCTCTGCCTACCCCTCTGGGAAACAGGCGTGATTTAATGTATGTATGTATGTACGGTTATTTTGATGACTTTTTTAGTTATTTTTGTGAGCTTGACCATAATGTAATGATGATTATGGGAAAACTGTTGAGAAATACGACTATAAAGGGTAGTAAGACCGTTGACCAAAAAACACGCTGTATACATTTGTACTCGTATAGCATTTTTGAAAGTAATTTTTTACCCGAGCAATATTTTCTCGTTTATTTAAATGACCAATTATAATTTAAAAAAAACAAAGTTAGTCTGAACAAACATAAATCCATCATTACAGTGTTATTACAAAAAAGTGTGATACTAATTATAACACGCAAGAAGCCTCACATTCCTTCCGCCGCTGTTGACATAATTGTCATTCGCATAAATTAAAATAATTATTCATATAACTTACGATTGCATCAAGTCAACATGAATTTAATAAGCAAATATAAATAGATTAAGCTTGTAGACTTAAGGCAAATCTTTATCTAAAAACAGCATTAAGGCCTTAAGGCACTTTTTATCAGTTAAGCTATGGGGCGTATGCAAATAAAATCCGTTTTTTGTGAACATGACAGTTAATCTCTTTTACATAGTATAAAACAAAGTCGCTTCCGCCAACTGTCCCTCTGTATGTATGCTTAGATCTTTTAAACTGCGCAACAAATTTCAATGCGGTTTTCATCAATAGGTAGAGTGATACAAGAGGAAGATTTTTATGTATAATAAATAAATAAAACTGACTTATTTACGGGTGTTATAGAACAACAAACCGAAGCGAAGCGAGAGCGGGTCGCTAGATATGTATAATTTAATGTTAAACAAATTTATAGATATATCAAAATTATGTTAATATAAGTGAGATAATCAATACTTTTATATGAATTAGAATATTATTGAAGTAAGGTATGTTTATTGTTATTATTACCATATAATTATCGATATTTGTGCGGAAACGTAACCATAAATCAAATAAATTAATATTTAATCTGTATTAGAACTTGATGTTATTATACCTATTTAACATGCATAGTACACGTAAACATACAATCACGCCTCTTTCCAGTAGGGGTAGGCAGAGACCAATTCCTTCCACTTATTGCGATCCAGACCAACTTCCCTCGCTTCCTCCACACTCAGTCTCTTAATACACGTGGGTCGGTTTAGAGTCTCCTGACCTGGCCCTTTCTTAAAACTTCTTGGCTATTTCAAACAACAAAAAAAACTAAATATATTTAAAAAAAAGTCTCCCTTTGTTTACAATTTTTAAATAAAAAGACAATAAAAAGACTGGCTTTGTTGGTGTTATTTGATAAATTTTGTACTCTTTTAAACAAAAAATATAAACTTACTAACGATATAGACTATTCTAACTTACTAATATAAAAAATAAAAACCTATTAAAACACCTAAAAACCTTGATTCCAAACCGAACGCATCAAAAACAAAACCATTACAAAGTTTAATGTCAATTAACATACGGCCTTTACCATTTCGTCACTTACTTGTTGTTTATATAAAAACGGTTCGCATAATGACTCATTTTATGTGAACAGGCTCTGCGGATCCGTGATGACGTCACGGTTGTGTAATGATTTTTCGAATCGTGTAGATAATAGGAATTGGAAAAAAGGACAATTTGTGACACGCGGAGTTTGCTCACAATGCCGTAATTATAAGTCCCTTTGTTACTTGATACGTTCAGGGTGAATTCACCCTTAACGACTTGGTATAAAGTTGATATTGAACCAAAGTAAAGACGTAGAAACGTATTTTAAAAATTATCTCGCTACATATTTGAACGTCCACTGAAACTCAATTGCACTCGGTAAAACCATATCACTTTTGCAATATTGCATATTGATATCAACTTTTAAATTTTTAAAATAAATAAATACCATGGGACAATCTCACAACATATTGACCTAGTCCCAAACTAAGCTCAAGGCTTGTACTATGGGTACTAGACAACGACATAAATACTTATATAGATAAATACATACTTAAATACATAGAAAACATCCATAACTATAAATAAATAGTCGCACTCGTCACACGAATATTGGCCCTAACCGGGAAAAGAACTCATGGCCGCTAGCTTCGTAGGCAGGGTCACTACCAATAAGGCTGATGCGTCATCAAAATAGGTTTAAGATAGTAATAACGTACATACAATACATAAACTCATCCCTTCATTCCCAGAGTGGGGTAGGCAGAGCTACAGAATTACCAACAACTCTTAAAAATTATTGTTATTTCTGTAATCACATTTTGCACTATCACTCTAAGTTGTTTACCAGCGTATTAGTGACAGGTTGCAAGCCCATCACCTAACAGTACAACAAGCCTTTATTCCCTTAGTCGTCTCTTACGACATCCACGGGAAGACATGGAGTGACACTATTCTAACCCGGCAACCACTCGGGAATAGTAATAAATTATACTTATTTACATACATAAATTAAATCACGCCTGTTTCCCAGAGGGGTAGGCAGAGACCACGTCTTTCCACCTGCTTTGATCTTGACAAATTTCTTTCGCTAGTTCCACATTCATACATCGAGTCATGCACGCACGTCGGTTTCGGGTACTTAAGAGTTTCATACTTATTTAAATAATTTAATATTATGCTTGACAAGTATATTTATCTATGACGATCTAAGTTCATAGTTATCTTATATTTTAAGCATTTAACGTAAATATTTAAATACTAGAATATATTTAACTAGCGACCCGCCCTCGCTTCGCTTCGGTTTATTTGAGTTTTCTATAACACACGTACATAAAACAAAATGTATTATACATAAAAACCTTCCTCTTGAATCACTCTATCTACTAAAAAAAACCGCATCAAAATCCGTTGCGTAGTTTTAAAGATCTAAGCATACATAGGGACAGACAGCGGGAAGCGACTTTGTTTTATACTATGTAGTGATTATATAGATTAATGCGAGGTAACTGATTGAGATAATATTAGATTATGAAGGTACAGGTTTTTTCGTGACTTAGTCTGCGTTATTAAATATATCCTACATTATACTAAATTAATACCGATATTTTAAATACTTTAATTCGTGGTTTAATACTTTTACTTTTACGTGAGGAAAAGACACTCACACAAAACATTAAATCACCAACATTTTAAACTTAATAACTAATACTTATATAATTATTGTTCCTGTTTGGCCCTTTGGTTGACTGGTAGAGAATGCCTTATTGTATTAACTCCTCCATTTTTACATATATTATGTATTGTGCAATGAAGTTTAAATTTATAAATAAAAAATGTAACTAAATAAATCAAATTAACTTTTTAACATTATTTATGTAACATTTTACAAAAATGTTACATTACAAAAATTATGTTTTCGTCAGACACAAAACAAATTTCAAGTCGTTTTTTATCTCTAGATCCTTAAATAACGACATATTCATAATAATAATATAGGTAAGCATATTCATATTCATATTAAGCTATGATTATTCTGCAATTAACAACCTAAAAACACTAAAATGGCGACCGGATTCCAATCCAAAACCATCAAAAGGCCAACTACTAGATTTATTTAATAACATCTGTTTGATAGTCAATAAAAATATTCGCAGCGAGTGCTAAGATATACCATGTTATTAAATCATAATTATATGTATGTTTATCTTCACCTAAACAAATTATATAGTATGCAATCGCTTATTCATATTTAATTGATAAGATTTCATATTTTCAAGACTTTAATTTTATTCGTTTTATAGATACTGTTTGGAAGGAGGAAGACACTAATAGTTTTAAATTTTCTCTAGAATGAATAATTATTTTATTATTAATTTATTAAGATGTACTTATTCTAAAAGGGCGTAACTTCATTTCTACGACACAATGGACATATTACGTTAGTCCAATCTGTATATAAAAAAGTATCATGTCAACCGATAATTCTCTAAGTATCTATCCATCTGTCAATAGTGTCAATGTCAAATTTGAAGTATGAAGGCTTTTTTTCTCGTGAAAAAGGCAATGGTATTATATCTATTCAGGCATAGTATTGGTAAAACTCGATATTTTTAGTAACTTACTTGTAATTTTGTAAATAAAGAAAAATAAATCTAAATAAATATTTTGACGTGTTCAGGAGCCAAAACCCTTTCGATTCGTATAGTTATTTGCAGGTGTCACCAAAATGAAATGTTGTCAATTTGCATTTTACCATATCATATACAGTGGTGACCTCGGTAATCGATCATTTCATCGAATTTCATTTCATCGAACGCTATTTTCTGCTGCAACCATGATATTTTCTGGATATCTTAAAAATTAAATACTTAGTAGGTTATGTTAAACTTACACAAAAATTACAAAGTCTACTTTCAGTAAAATATCCTATCTACGATATACAGGGTGGAAAGTTGAGATGGGGCATTAAGGGCAGCTACCAGAACCCTTGCTGCCACGCGAAAATGATCTTAGGAGACCTCACCCAACTTTTTGAGTGATGACAATCGACCTTCACAGATTTTGATAAAAGGTACAGTCAGCGAGAAAATCGTCAGAAATTAGTATTTTTTTTTAAATGCCAATCGATCCCATTTCTCATAGGGATTAAAACATTCTTTGAGACCAACTGAGGTTAGAGTACTAGAACACTCACAAATCAAAGAAAACGTTTTCCATACATTTAGTAGGGTAATAACTGAGAACACTTAGGTACTACTTTCTGACGATTTTCTCGCTGACTGTATGAGTGTGAATGTCGATTGTCATCACTCAAAAAGTTGGGTGAGGTCTCCTAAGATCATTTTCGCCTGGCAGCAAGGGTTCTGGCAGCTGCCCTTAATGCCCCATTTTAACTTTCCACCCTGTATAAGGAACTTTCCCTACAAGAGTATCTTGGGACGCCCTGTATATGTTTGACTTAACCTAACCAATTATACAGTATGCAGTAGCTTATTAGTTTTAATTGACCCGTTTAACATATAGTATCTTATACGAGTATATGTTGATATGTAGGTTTCGAAAGGACGGACAACTGGTTTTGAACGATGACCCGTATAGGTAGACGTTCACTGACCAGGTAACTTTTAAAAATATAAAATCACAAGTTTTTTTATTTAGTTTTTGAATCCGATAGAATTAATTGTTTTAGTTTTATTTACTTGTGACTTTTGCGCTAACAATATTTGTATCGTTTTATTCAAGGGAAAAAAACAATTTTCTGGAACTTTCGTAACGACGCGTGTAGCATAGTTGGTAGTGACGGGTTCGATTCCCTGTATGGGCAAATATTTAAAATAGAATATAATATATTTTTTTTTTTTTATGGCATAGAGTACCTAGACAAACGAGCACACAGGCCACCTGATGGTAAGTGGAAACTATGACCCATAGACATTCGCATTCACAAGACTGCAATGCAATCCCAAGACTGCAAATGCGTTGCCAACCCTGAGGACTAAGATGGAATGCCTCTATGATAGTCATTTCACCGGCTGTCTTATCCCCAAACCGGAACACAACAATGCGAACACTGCTGTTTGGCGGTAGGTTAATGGATAAGATGGTGGTAGCGATCCGGACGAACCCTGCACAAGGTCCTACCACCCGCAATATAATAGAATAACCTTATTTCTGGCAACAAGACCCATATTTACATATACCTTACAGACTAACATACATAACAATATACAGGATGTAACATTTCGATCGGTCAGTATGATAAAGTCTGAGACTATAGGACATACGAAGTTCTGTTCTTAGGAACAATGTCATCGATTTTAGTACCAAGGAAAACTGTATTCATAAATTAAATAAAATAGTTTTGATAAATAAAACTAACACTTTTCTTAGATATTGACTGTGTAGGTTTTAAGCAGAATATGTTAGTATGAAACATGATTTCTTAAATTAATAAAATGTATTTTTACTGTTTAAGATGTACGCAATTACTCCTAAAGTTCGACAGATGAGTGAGGAGCGTGAGTAATTTTTTCAGACATAGTTTCAAAAGAGAGCTAATGTATTTATTATTAGTTTAAACGCGGTTCTTTAGCTATGTTTCATCAAAATCAGTTGAGCCGTTTTAGAGATATCAGCTGTGAAAGAAGGAGTCGCCATTATATCGAGGTTTTTTATCTACTTATCTAATATATATTTATCATCGTAACATTTCTAATAAAATAAAATACACCGCTGTCTATCTAGTATATATAAAAGTTAATAAAAAATATTCAATTTATTATTAATGGCCGTTATAAATAACGAGAAATATCGCAACAAATCAATTTATGCGAACGTAAATTATGCAAAACTGTTTTTAATGTCTTCATTCTGTAACCTTGGGGATGAACCAATTTTTGTAATTTAAATTATTTCGTTTTTTATTAACATATTGACTCTAGAGTCTTAATTATATCAAAACCTTTAGTCTTGGCCTTAAAAATATCGTAACGCGATATATGTTTTTTTACTGACCGCCTACTCAGTGGAAAAAACGATCGCCACGTGGACGGCACTGCCTTAAATATTGGAAATAGCAATATCTAAGCAAAAGAAACTTAACTATGGTTATTGAAAAAAAAAACAGCATTTATATATTTTTGAATTTTATTCTGCCTTAAACGGGAATCGAATATGACAAAACAATAGAGTCGTGTTTTATGATACAAAATCGAAAGGGTTATTTATAGTGATAATTTATATCTATTACACATAAACGTTTAAACTAAAAAAAGACCGTAAAAAGAACACAACTTCACTGTTTTATATTATATTTGACCAGTTCGATTCCCGGTCAAGGCAGACAGATGTTCAAAACTCAATTAAAGTAGGTTTTTTTTTCTTTGCGTACAATTTTCTATATCTAATATTTTTGGTAGCCGTCCATTTCGGCCCTGTATACAGGGTGTTAACGGGGTCGTGATACAAGTGATCACCTCTGTGTTCTGCCCGCGAATATGAGCAACTTTCCCTATGGAACCAGCTTGGAAATCGGGAAAAAAAAATCAGCTGCTTCATACATTTTGGTCGAGTACCTACCCCTGTTCTTGTTCTATGAAACAGCTGATTTTTTTTCCCGATTTCCAAGCTGGTTCCATAGGGAAAGTTGCTCATATTCGCTGGCAGAACACAGAGGTGATCACTTGTATCACGACCCCGTTAACACCCTGTATAGAAATAGATAACCAAGACCACAGTTACATACATTAATTACACTGAAATGTTACAATTGCCATGTGACAGCAGTGGTCTCTTGCAAAGCGCTGGTAGATTTTTGACGTGTAAAAGTGCAAGTGCGGCCTACTTACTGAATAAACATCTATTATCTTTTTTTTATCATTCAAATACCTACCTTCGAGACCGGGTTTGGTCTTAACACTACATGGTGACAGTCTGTGCCACCCAAACTTGAATTATAAATGTATTTGACAACCAGTTTTTTAGCAATATTGATTACATTGTGACTCATAAATCATAATGAGAAACATCCTATTTTTTGCACGTTTCGGACTTCTTTAAATATAAAACTAACGACTAGGATCTGTAGGTCTGTCTGTTAAAAAAAAAAACTTGCTCCTTTACATATATTGCGGGTGGTAAGACCTTGTGCAGGGTCCGTCCGGATCGCTACCACCATCTTATCCATTAACCTACGGCCAAACAGCAGTGTTCGCATTGTTGTGTTCCGGTTTGGGGATAACACAGCCGGTGAAATGACTAGCATAGAGGCATTCCATCTTAGTCCTCAGGGTTGGCAACGCATTTGTAGTCTTAGGATTGCATTGCAGTCTTGTGAATGCGAATGTCTATGGGTCACAGTTTCCACTTACCATCAGGTGGCCTGTGTGCTCGTTTGTCTTCTCTATGCTATTATATTCTTAGATATAATAGGTTAGAAGATATCAACTTTAGAATACTTAATTAAAATCATGTTTTATTTGATACTAGCGACCCGCCCTCGCTTCGCTTCGATTTATGTGAGTTTTCTGTAACACCCGTACGTAAAACAGAATTTATTATACATAAAAACGTTCCTCTTGAGTCACTCTGTGTATTTAAAAAAACCGCATCAAAATACGTGGCTTAGTTTTAAAGATCTAAGCATACATAGAGACAGACAGACAGCGGGAAGCGACTTTGTTTTATACTATGTAATGATATCAAAGTACTTTTCTAAATATTGATAGGAAAGTTAATTAAGTACCTACGGACAGAAGACAGAAGAAGAAGCGACATTTTGTTGACAAAGAATGAGAACCATGTTTTTTTTTATTTGTTATTTTTTAGGCATTGGAGTATCACCGACGAAACCCTGAGGACTAAGATAAAATGCTTATGCTAGTAATATCACCGGTTGTCTTATCCCCACACCGGAACACAACAGTGCTATCCGGACGGTGCACAAGGTTCCTCCAACAAATATATCCACTTTCCCTACACCACCAAAAATACACTACATTATTGTTACTCCTACGCTACGCCCGTAAAGGGACATCTCCCAGATAACCTTTCGAGCTCGCAATCGTGTCGTAAAACCTTACATAACAACGAGTCTTCGGAACAAGTTTCGAGTATGGAATGAATGTGTGAAAAATTCGCCAGGCCCTTTGGGACGTGCTAAAAGATTTCAAGATGGCTGACACAATGGGGTTTTAGCAACCCGAATTAATATAGAAAACACTTTGTACGGTCACGAGCGTTAATTTGGGATCCATTTCAAGAAAAATATGCTTGAAGTCGTCAATGTCATTAGAGATGTCAAGTCATTTCCAACTTGTAGGAAACTTAACCTTATTATTGTGTTTTTTTATAAACTAAAGTATTTTCTTGAAATTGGACGAAAGTTTTTTGTACTGAAAATGAAAACACAACTTTTAAGGTATAAGAACAAGAACAATTCACCTTCGAGTTATTAACTTAACGGAAAAAAGTTGCCACCTTTTCCCGTTAAGCTGACTAGTCAAAGGGTAATTGTTATTGTAATTATTATCCCATAAATTGTGTTTATACTTGCACTTCTGATTCCAAGGAAATTCTTTAGTTAATTAGAAAATACAATAATAGTAATGAAGGCGCCACTGGACGCTCGGCGATTGCTCGGCGCAGTCTTAAAATATAGTCCGGCAAAAACTTCTTGAAATTAAAAAGTGGCAACACTATAGTGTCATCCCTTTTTAGGGTTCCGTAGTCATACTACGAACCCTTATAGTTTCGCCATGTCCGTCCGTCCGTCCGCAGTCTAGCTCAGAGACCATTAGAGCTAGAAAGCTGTAATTAGGCATGAATAAATATACATATTATGGTGTCGGGCAGAGCTTTCAAAAATATTGCGGTTTTAAAGCAGCTTTTTGATCAAGGGTTCCGTTTATGAAATATTAAGCTTTAAAGCGCAAATTTTTGTTAGAATCTAGTGTTCCCCCACTACAGCCAAAACTACATATACTAAAAATCTGAAAAATGTCTTTAATAAAAGCGCATATAACGAATTTAAAAGGAAAAATATCACGGCTAAGTAGACTTAATTAGTTCCTGAGACACAGGCGACTAAAGTGACCTACTAAAAATCATGTAGGACAACAAATTAATAAATAACTCCAAATATATAATAACTATAAATAAGACCAAATAACTCGAAACAGAAAATTAGTTGTTGGATGTTGCTTCTTGAAATATTTTTTGTATTTATCGTAACGGCTTCGGAACCCTACACTGAGCATGGTCATGCTATTTGGGCATGCACTACAGTGTTACCACTTTTTTTTTTTTTTTATGGCATCGAGTAGACAAACGAGCACACAGGCCACCTGATGGTAAGTGGAAACTGTGACCCATAGACATTCGCAATCACAAGACTGCAATGCAATCCTAAGACTGCAAATGCGTTGCCAACCCTGAGGCTAAGATGGAATGCCTCTATGCTAGTCATTTCACCGGCTGTCTTATCCCCAAATCGGAACACAACAGTGCGAACACTGCTGTTTGGCGGTAGGTTAATGGATAAGACGGTGGTAGCGATCCGGACGGACCCTGCACAAGGTCCTACCACCCGCAAAACAGCTTTTTAATTTTAAGACTCTTTTGCCTGACTATAATATACACGAAACGGTTCGTTTAGTACGAGTATTTGTTTCAAAGTCTTTGTCTAGTACCCATAGTACAACCCTAGAGCTTAGTTCGGGACTAGGTCAATTGGTGTGACATTGTCCGCTGATATATATATTTATATATATTTCTACATTTATTTATTACATTTACTCGTGACCCGCCCTCGCTTCGTTTCGGTTTATCTGAGTTTTCTGTAAAACCTGTACATATTCCAAAACATATTATACATAAAAACCTTCCTCTTGAATAACTCTATCTATTGATGAAAACCGCATTAAAATCTGTTGCGTAGTTTGATAGATCTAAGCGTACATACAAAGAGACAGACGGCGGAAGCGACATTGTTTTATACTATGCATGAACATTTAAGAAATAATATTGAAGGATTTGACCATTTTATAATAACACGCAATTTAACTAGTCATACACTTTTTTAACAAATGAAAAAAACAATTGCACGCATCTATTTATACAAATTATTGAATGATTACTTCATACATGTGTTTTACCTGAGTGCAAAAAACTTGTTACTTACCAAAAAACAACGACAAGATTCCTACTGTATTTATAATAATTTGTTGTATAATTAGGCACCAATATTTAGTATTCTACGCTCATACAAAACAGCACAGCATTTATAAAAAAAAAGTGTCATTTAAAAGACTGATTTAGCGATGGGCGAGTCGAGTTATCTGATTCGAATAACTCGAATCAGAGTCTAAGCGACTTGATTCGAATCGTTCTGTCCTACCGCGGCCTCCCTCGGCATCGTTGTGTCAAAATAAAGTAACATGAATTCTATACTCATGGTAATAAGATTAAAAATAGTTATATCAGTACCGAAATCCTTTGCCATGACACGCCGTGCCATGCCGGCAGTCAGCGCCGGCCCTTATGCGAGTGCGAGTGCACGCGAGTCAGCGATTCGCCAACTCGAAACCAAAACTCGACTCGCCGGTCCGTTTGGCTGCTGCCGCGAAATGGATCCCAACCGGTTGATGCGAGTCGAGCGAGAGAGATTTCGAGTTAGCGGCCGAGTCAACTCGAGTTATCCGAGTTGGAATAATTTCGACTCGTAACATCTCTACACTGATTGTTACTTTGCGCACTTGTTCTTCACAGTGTTCTCCTATTGGGAACCATTCTTTTACAGGAGGGTTCCGGGTAGTGAAGTAGTGACTCTCTCAACAACGACGGTCAAATGGACGGAGTGAATGTCCAAGAGGCGAGTTTAAGTAGTCCCGTCAGTGCGGACAAAACATATTTTAGCGCGTGCATTTTCAATTTAGCAACATGGTTTCTGGCGATAGATCGAACGTACTCGTATAAGGCTGGTTAATTGAAAATGGACTACCTAAACTTGCCGCTGAGATTTCGCTCGTTCGTCCGACCGTCCGTTTTTTTTGAGAGAATAACACCGTCATGTAGGCAAAGGGTTTCAAATAGAACCCTATTTATATACCTACGCTGTCCGTCCGTCCGTCTGTCCATTCTAACTTTAAAGATTTTTTCTTGGGAATATGTGTCTTTATTTAGATGGATTTCGTAACGTATAAAAATATAAAGAAACTTAAGTACCTAATTAAATGATTAAGGAAGTCGCCCTACAAGAAACGTTTTTTGCAATGTATTTTTTTGGTGTCATACATAAAAATGGTAAAACGTACAACCAAACCATACCATACCACCAAACCCATACCGTACCATAAAGAAACCCTACAAATACCAAAAAACAGGTCAAGACGGGGTTTTATTTGGTAAAGATAATCTTTCATTGTAATAGGTATTCATATTCAAATATGATAATACGTAATAAATATATAGTAGTTACTTACGTTTACAATAAGTATGGTTCACTTCTCATGCTCATAAAATGTTACTTTAGTCTCTGCATACAGAGACAAAAGGCCTGTTGTTTGATCAATAGTTAAACTAAGTAATTGTGAAAGGAATCGAAAATTTTAAGGAATCTCAAGGAAAAGTGTCAAATTATCAATTCCTTTTTAGAATTTTATCAATTAGTTAGTTTATCTACTGATCAAACTACAGGGCCTTAAGCTCCTTATTAATATCTAGATAATAAAGTATTTTTTCAATTTACTTTGGATATCCCTAAACGGTGTTTGTGAATGGAAGATTATCGCCATTTTCAGTGATTGTGTATAGACAATTTTTAGGGCGTGGAAATAACCTCAAAATGACACATGTGCATAAAAAAAAAGATTTAATTTCGTGATTAATGATTACGTGTACGAATCTATCACTTAAAAACCATAATGACACTTGAACTATAGCCACTTTTGCGCGCTGAACATCTCGTGTCATTATGGCTTGTTTTAGTCCCTTTTTTTTTTTTTTTTTTTTTTTATGGCATAGAGTAGACAAACGAGCACACAGGCCACCTGATGGTAAGTGGAAACTGTGACCCATAGACATTCACATTCACAAGACTGCAATGCAATCCTAAGACTGCAAATGCGTTGCCAACCCTGAGGACTAAGATGGAATGCCTCTATGCTAGTCATTTCACCGGCTGTCTTATCCCCAAACCGGAACACAACAATGCGAATAATGCTGTTTGGCGGTAGGTTAATGGATAAGACGGTGGTAGCGATCCGGACGGACCCTGCACAAGGTCCTACCACCCCATCCCTTGTTGAACAATTGACTATTATGTCTATTGCCCAGTACCTATACTGTACCTGACTATGTCAATTAAGTGATATAGTCCTCTGTTTTTTTTTATCCCTGAATGAAGTCAATATACTTTATCTTTTAAAAACCGGGCAGCGAACATATTGGCCCTTATTCTCTCTGACTTACGTAACACAAGGTCATACATATTATTGTATAATGCAAGATAAAGTTGACAAATGTCTTTGCCAGGAGTTTGACAGTTTGATTAAGCACCGGACATGTGTAATCTGTTTTTTTTATTATGCAATAATGAAAGTTATAGTGATGTCTCAATTATAGCATACTAGTTTTAAGCTCTGGTTTCGTTTGTGGATAAAAATATATATTAGGCGACTATTTAGTATGTATGTATGTATGTAAGCACTTTATTGTACAAAAAACAGAAAATCAAATACAATCTTTACAGAATTTTAATTTACAAAGGCGAACTTATCCCTTTAAGGTATCTCTTCCAGCTAACCTTATATATCAGGGAGATACGGGTTGGCTGGAAGAAATTCCTTAAATAGATAAGTTCGCTTGTGCAATAAAAGTCTACATATATACTTAAAATATATATAAAGGTATTAAAACGCTAAAACTCACGTGTTTATAACACCTGACTGACCTGACTCTAATTTCCAAGATGGGTTTTTTCGAGAATCGCAAAAAACCCGTTCCAAATAAATTTATTCTATTGTTATACAGATCACCTATTTGAGGTTCCATGAAACAAGGTTTTTGTTTTAGGTTTATACCAAAGTAGGTGATGAAATAAATAAATATGCTTTACGGGGTTGCTATACTTTGCGGGTGGTAGGACCTTGTGCAGGGTCCGTCCGGATCGCTACCACCGTCTTATCCATTAACCTACCGCCAAACAGCAGTGTTCGCATTGTTGTGTTCCGGTTTGGGGATAAGACAGCCGGTGAAATGACTAGCATAGAGGCATTCCATCTTAGTCCTCAGGGTTGGCAACGCATTTGCAGTCTTTGGATTGCATTGCAGTCTTGTGAATGCGAATGTATATGGGTCACAGTTTCCACTTACCATCAGGCGGCCTGTGTGCTCGTTTGTCTTCTCTATGCCATAAAAAAAGAATAAAAAATCAAAATTAGCTTTCGAAAAGTTTTATTACATAAGCAACAAAGTGAACGATAAGCAAAACCCCCATGCACCCGCAGAGTGCTCTGCTGCACGATTTGACCAACCATATTGTTAATAGTTTTTTTTTTTTTATATATTATAGCTACGTCTAATAATATTATATTTGTACGTTCTTTATTAGCTATAGGTAGGTACAGCGTAGCGTAATGTTCCCTTGCAACTCGCTGGAATGTAGCCGAGAGCTAGGTGCAGGCTGAAAACCAGCGCTGTGCGGCTGACCAGCTCGCAGCATATGCTGAGACCTGAGCCTGTTGTCACAGAACAACTATATCTGTAACTGTAGAAACTGTTGTAATGAATTTTTTTTTATGTGACAATAAATCAGTTTTTATTTTATTTATTTTATTTTTTATATATCAGGAGATACAATTAAATTGAGCTAGTCCCAAACTACTTCGCTATCACTATATACATAGTATAAAACAAAGTCGCTTCCCGCTGTCTGTCTGTCCCTATGTATGCTTAGATCTGTAAAACTTCGCAACGGATTTTGATGCGATTTCTTTTAGAAGATAGAGTGATTCAAGAGGAAGGTTTTTGTGTATAATAAATTGTATTTTATGAGCGGGTGTGACAGAAAACTCATATAAACCGAAGCGAAGCGAGGGCGGGTCGCTAGTAGGTATATAAATAAATAAATACTTCAACCCATAAAAAATATCCAAGACTCAATACAAATACTCGCGCTAATCAATCAAATATTTGCCCTTACCGGGATTCGAACCTGGGACCGCTAGCTTCGTAGGCAGAGTCACCAACTGCTATTTGCCCTTACCGGGATTTGAACCCGAGTCCGTTAGCGTTGTAGGCAGGGTCACCAACTAGTCTATTTGCCCTTACCGGGATTTGAACCCGAGTCCGTTAGCGTTGTAGGCAGGGTCACCAACTAGTCTATTTGCCCTTACCGGGATTTGAACCCGAGTCCGTTAGCGTTGTAGGCAGGGTCACCAACTAGTCTATTTGCCCTTACCGGGATTTGAACCCGAGTCCGTTAGCGTTGTAGGCAGGGTCACCAACTAGTCTATTTGCCCTTACCGGGATTTGAACCCGAGTCCGTTAGCGTCGTAGGCAGGGTCACCAACTACTCTATTTGCCCTTACCGGGATTTGAACCCGAGTCCGTTAGCGTTGTAGGCAGGGTCACCAACTAGTCTATTTGCCCTTACCGGGATTTGAACCCGAGTCCGTTAGCGTTGTAGGCAGGGTCACCAACTAGTCTATTTGCCCTTACCGGGATTTGAACCCGAGTCCGTTAGCGTTGTAGGCAGGGTCACCAACTAGTCTGTTGGCCCTTACCGGGATTTGAACCCGAGTCCGTTAGCGTTGTAGGCAGGGTCACCAACTAGTCTATTTGCCCTTACCGGGATTTGAACCCGAGTCCGTTAGCGTTGTAGGCAGGGTCACCAACTAGTCTATTTTTGCCCTTACCGGGATTTGAACCCGAGTCCGTTAGCGTTGTAGGCAGGGTCACCAACTAGTCTATTTGCCCTTACCGGGATTTGAACCCGAGTCCGTTAGCGTTGTAGGCAGGGTCACCAACTAGTCTATTTGCCCTTACCGGGATTTGAACCCGAGTCCGTTAGCGTTGTAGGCAGGGTCACCAACTAGTCTATTTGCCCTTACCGGGATTTGAACCCGAGTCCGTTAGCGTTGTAGGCAGGGTCACCAACTAGTCTATTTGCCCTTACCGGGATTTGAACTCGAGTCCGTTAGCGTTGTAGGCAGGGTCACCAACTAGTCTATTGGCCCTTACCGGGATTTGAACCCGAGTCCGTTAGCGTTGTAGGCAGGGTCACCAACTAGTCTATTTGCCCTTACCGGGATTTGAACCCGAGTCCGTTAGCGTTGTAGGCAGGGTCACCAACTAGTCTATTTGCCCTTACCGGGATTTGAACCCGAGTCCGTTAGCGTTGTAGGCAGGGTCACCAACTAGTCTATTTGCCCTTACCGGGATTTGAACTCGAGTCCGTTAGCGTTGTAGGCAGGGTCACCAACTAGTCTATTGGCCCTTACCGGGATTTGAACCCGAGTCCGTTAGCGTTGTAGGCAGGGTCACCAACTAGTCTATTTGCCCTTACCGGGATTTGAACCCGAGTCCGTTAGCGTTGTAGGCAGGGTCACCAACTAGTCTATTTGCCCTTACCGGGATTTGAACCCGAGTCCGTTAGCGTTGTAGGCAGGGTCACCAACTAGTCTATTTTTGCCCTTACCGGGATTTGAACCCGACTCCGTTAGCGTTGTAGGCAGGGTCACCAACTAGACTAAACATGTCGTCAGTGTACGTAAACTTTAAAAAAACAACATACAGGGTGTGCCTTATTTTAAACACTTATCATGAATATAAATGGGTGCCCGTGTGGTAGCCGGATTAGAATAGTGCCACTCCGTATCTTTCCGTGGATGTCGTAAAAGCCGACTAAGGTAATAAAGGCGTGTAGTACTGTTAGGCGATGGGCTTGCAACCTGTCACTAATACACTGGTAAACATCTTCGCCTAAGTGTGCAAAATGTGGTTACAGAATTATCAACAAGTTTTTAGATTTGTTGGTAATTCTGTAGCTCTGCCTACCCCACTCTGGGAATAAAGGCGTGAGTTTATGTATGTATGTATGTATGTAAATATAAATGGTCGCTTCTTAATTCGTTCGCAGTGCACGTCACACCCGGATTCGGCTATGTTATCACGTGTATTATTTAATTTATTCCACATTACCATAAATGCCGAATGTTTCCACAGACAGACGCGTTCTTTAGAGGAATGTTGAGCTACTTTATTTGGGTCCATATTGGCTCATATAAAATTGGTCTTTCGAATTTTCATACAAATAACGATTTGTGACTATACTCATCATTACTCCGAAAAATTTTGCTCATACTTTTTTAAGTCATAAGTATCGCAACTCATCATCCATTTTTTCAAAAAACTGTTAAGTACTTTTTTTTGATTTTTATAAATCTAACCTAACCTAACCTAATTTTTTCTACACGTAACCTAAGATATTTAAGAAACTCTGAAAAGTGTACGGTTCTATGAATATTGGCGTTATAAGTTCAGATGATTATAAGTTCCGATCATTAGTATCAAAAAAATATATGAATATTATGAAAACTGATCATTAGGTTGTAAAATTATATGAGATACATTTTCGGAGTTCCAATAATCTAATTTGCAATTTTATATGAACTTTGGCGCACCCACTTTATTTTTACCTCACTGCCGAAGGATTATGAACGTATGTATGTTACTCTGTAGCGCTCTAGAAACAAAACGCGTCGGTCGATTTTGATGATTCTCATGTCAATCGATGTGTCATAATCTTGTGAGTGTTCAAAAAATATGTGACAGTAATCTAAATTCAATATGGCGGCAACCAGACGCCAGACGCCACGATGTACACTCGGCCATAAGTAAATAAATAAATAAATTTAAGGGGAAAATCTCACACCAATTGACCTAGCTCTAGGCTCTAGGCTTGTACTATGGGTACCTACTAGACAACGATATAAATACTTATATAGAGAAATATATACTTAAATACATTAGAAAACATCCATGACTCAGGAACAAATATTCGAGCTCATCACACAAATATCTGCCCTTACCAGGATTCGAACCCAGGACCACTAGCTTCGTAGGCAGGGTACCCACTATGCCAGCGCGTCGTCAATAGCTGCGAACGTTTGGACCTTGTGGTTCCATTCCATCTGTCATTACTAATTGTGTTTTCAAATGAAGTATCGTATTGTCTTGAAATCGAATGATGATTTTTAGTTGTACAAATGAATACACTATCACTACATAGTATACATAAAACAAAGTCGCTTCCCGCTGTCTGTCTGTCCCTATGTATGCTTAGATCTTAAAAACTACGTAATGGAGCTCGATGCGGTTTTTTGTAATAGATAGAGTGATTCAAGAGGAAGGTTTTTATGTATAATAAATTCTGTTTTATGTACGTGTGTTAGAGAAAACTGACGTAAACCGAAGCGAAGCGAGGGCAGGTCGCTAGTATAAATATATTATTTTATTAGGAACTTACCCTGCGCGCGTTGCTACGTCGTACCAACTCAGAAACCTGCGTAGACGCATGCACAACACTTTGCTATAAAACCGAAAGTTGATTGATCCAATAACCTTACAAAGTCGTGCCAGAGGTCAATATTTTATCTAATTTTGGTGTCCATAAAATTGAGACAGAATTTGACCGATAACCAGTTATTTTTACTTAACTGCGCGAATCCAAAATAAACTAATAAGAATACTCGTAAGAAAAAAAATGTTGAGCATACTTAGAACCTTGTCATTGTGACGGCCATTGTCACACTTGTCATTAAATTTGATGTTCAGTTTCAAGTTTATTATTATGACAGTGCACTAAAGTGCACTTAACATTTTCGTTGGGGTACTATATAAAACATCAAACGAACACCAAAGTGACAGAACGGTGTGTTACTGTTAATATGGTGGTAGAACTCTGTGCAGGGTCCGAATCGCTACCACCATCTTATCCCTTAACCTGCCGACACCAGCATTCTCATTGTGTCCCGATGTGGGGATAAGACAACCCGTGACATTACTAGCATAGAGGCATTCCAGCTTAGTCCTCAGAGTTCGCAAGAGTCTTAGGATAGCAGTCTTAAGGTTGTAGTCCTGCGAATGCAATGTCTGCGTCTCAGATCACACTTACCATCTGCCACCATCTTGACAATGACACGTGACTGGTGAAGATTTGGTATGACATTGCAAAGTTAACTCGTTGATACATCTGTAATGTGTGTCTTCACCAAGCGGTTCCAACGGAAGACCAGTGCTGGCTTTACGGCTAGCGAATGCTGAGTTGGGACCGTTTCGCAACTGTTTCTCTGTGTCTTATTTTTTGTATCTATGTACCTAATGTGGTTTTGTATTGTTGCGAATAAATGTCTCTTTATCTTTATCTTTTATCTTTAATGTCACCTGTCACCTGTCATTGTTGGGCCGTGAAATGGCTATAGCATAGCAACATTTTTCTATCACACCTCTCGCAAAAAACAGCCTGATTAATTACATACATCAAATCAACAAGGTGATACAATGTCGCGGATAGGAGTCGAACCCACACACTTCCTCCACAGGAAGCTCTTCCAATGCTACTGAATCATACAGCCTTGACATCTTTCTTTTCTCGTGACGTCATTTAGGTTCGTTTTTAGGTTTCCGTACCCAAAGGGTACTAACGGGACCCTATTACTTATCCTTCACTATTCCTCTAACCGTCCGTGTGTCCGTCAGGCGTAGGGAATGCAAATAACCGGTTTTGACCGGTTTTAACCGGTTATTTTCATACAAACACTTATAATAACCGGTTATAATGCATTCCCTAGTCAGCGGTCAGTATCTTATGATTCACGAGCTTCTGGTTTATGGTTATTGGAACTTTGAAATTTACCGGGATGAAAAGTAGCCTATGTCTTAATCCAAGGTTGTTCCAATATCATCCAAATCAGTCCAGCCGTTGCAGCGTGAAGGAGTAACAAAGTAACACACACAAACAAACTTTAACATTTATAATATTAGTGAGGCAACAACAGGGTAGTGATTCTGTAAACAACGCCGGTCGTACGGACTGTCGAGTGATATCCAAGCGGCGAGATTAAGAAGTCCCGTCAGTGCGAACAAAACACATTGTAGCGCGTGCATTTTCAATTTAGCAGCATGGTTCCTGCCGATGGGTCGAACGTATAAGGCTGCTTAATTGAAAATGCACGCGCTAAAATGTGTTTTGTTCGCTCTACTAAACTCGCCGCTTGGATGTCACTCGACAGTCCGTACGACCGGCGTTGTTTACAGAATCACTACCCAGGAGTGAAATCCATTAATTAAAACTAGAATTAGAATACTGTAATTATTTCTCTATATAAGTAAGTTTATCGTTGTCTTACATAATCAAAACAAATTAATTCAACTAAATTATAATTTTCTAAAAAGTCAGCCTGTATCAACTAGGTATTTCAAAATAGTAACCATCTATTAGTATAATAGTTCTAAATAGGTCAAGCACCTAGGATGCCTAAAATGGGGGGCGTGGGCGCAAGGCCACATGCGCAGGAGTTCGCTATGAGACATGAGACGTTTTTGGTATTGAGATGAACTTAAAGCGATGTAATGTATTTAGGCACTAAAATTTAATAATAATGATGCCGTAAAGGTTTATTATTTGATTGTCTAGTAAAATAGGATTATGTTATTACATATGACCATGTATTGGAAATGAGTACTTAGTTATTAAAGTTATTATCCTATTTGTATATATAAAACTTTTTATGACCGTCTGACTGATTGACAGGACAAACAGTTAGGAAATGCAAATAACCGGTTATAACCGGTTTAAACCGGCTATTTTCATACTGAAGCGGTTAATAACCTGACCTAGGGAGGGACTTGAAATTTGTAGAGTATATTCTTCAAGTACCTACCTGTGGGGTGCAATAAAAAAAAAGGGAACAAAAGGAGAAATAACGGGAAACGAAGCTTTTGGCTTTATTTATGAAATGTATGTTTTGAACTGAGAACCCTCTTTTTTTACAAGCTTTTATTTAACTTGCAATGTACAGTCAACCAATTTGATTCCTAGGCCACTATTGACTTTGTCAACGTGACGTTGTAAACCAAATCATAGGGAGTCTCATACGTTTTGGTTGACAACGTCACTTTAACATAGTCCAAAGTGGCCTAGAAATCAAATTGGTTGACTGTATGTATGTAAGGGTCTTGCGAGTTAAATTTGACCCACTTCCCGGTTTCCGATGAAGCTAAAAATTGGCATATGCCTTTAGTTCTGATGACAATGCAATAATGTAGTACCATCGAGGTGGTCTGATGATGGAGACTCAGGGTGGCCATTGGAACTCCTAAATTACACATGATAAACCCGTCGTGAATGGGGTTGTTAGACTTGTCTTGATGAGTGGACGACCATTGTGCAAAAAAAAGTACAGTCGGCAACAAAAGCTTGCCCCGAAAATGAAATTTTGGCTGAAACTTATTTGAAAACCGTTTAAAAAGGCCCAAAGGTACCTTGTACTCTTTTACATATATGTTAGAATGCCCTCTGATATATTTTCTTATTTATTTTTTTGCTAGTCGATTTCAAACAAGGATCTATTGATTATGCAAAATATAATCAATAGATCCTCGTTACTATAGAAATTTAACCTTGTCCATCTTAACCCCCCACCCCCCTAAACGTCAAACCTCACTTCAAAACACATTCCTATTATAAGGAGCTACAGCTCATTATCGCACGATTCTCGCGTTTTTTTTTAAATGTCAAAGCGTCAAGAGTGCGTGTGAAATGCCAGTTCGTTCAAATATCTTAATCAAACAGTGACAATAGGCTGCGCCCACGCCGGTTATGTCATGCGGCGCATAGTTTGAATTTGGAATGTTAGAACGTTTTCGGATCGCACCCGAATTGGAGCCGAGGTTTTTTTAGTCACTGAGGCGCTTAGTTTTTTTCTATTGCTGTTATTACTGTGAGAAAATAGTAGTTTTTTGATTTAAGTAAAATTTCGTGATTTTTTATATTTTTATCTAAACGACTGAAGTTAATTTGATGATTATTTACAATAATAAAAGAAAATGCGAAATTTTGTGAATTTGTTACTATTTCAAGCTGAGATTTGGACTGAATTTGGAATGGAGCTTTTACCCTGTATTAACAAAATATAAGCTACCTTTTGGAAAAAAGTACTGTTCCCGTGGAATGGTTAACGCGGACAAAGTCGTGGCCAGCAGCTAGTTCACCATAATTATAGGAGTGAGTAGTGACACGCTACTTAATATAATGTCAAACTTAACACCAAGGTATAGACAACTGTCATTTCTGACGCGCCCGACCGTCCAATTACGCTTACTTTCTCCAAAAGATAACGCCTAAACATAACTCTATTCATTTGGGAACGATGTCACACACAGACACACACACACACATACCTATAACCCCTCTTTTTTCTCGGGAATTAAACAGGGCCCTTTCCTTTTTACATTGGGTGGCCGGCCGGCTCACCGGACTTCTTCATTCCATACAAATTAGCTACAAAATCAATGGTATTTCAAATGTTAGTTCCTCGCTAACATATTTCTGCCGTCCTAAGCAAAAACGCAGTAACTTAGATACACCTCATGTAGTAATATCAACCTTACCATTAACGATATAGAATTGAATTTGCTTTGGTGATTGAATTTAAGATACTGCTTATTTTCTTAGGGGGACAGATTTGTGAATCGCACTTACGAAGGCAAAGCAGCCTTCGCTAGAATCAACTGTTGCTACATGTTTACTCGAATATATTTAACTTTTATATACGTATACGAAAAACATAAAACCTTGGTTAACGTTTTAATGGTTAGTGTTACATGCAATAACCGATTAAGTTTAAAAACCGGGCAACCGATCTGAGAGAAAACCGATTAATTGGACAATTGTATATTTGAATCATAAAAAAACTATAATTATAATATAAAACTAAAATAACTATCAGTTATATTTAGAATTTAAAACCAATTTTAAACTACTTGGATTTTTTCTATTTTTTTTCATGATTTAGTGCACTTAACATTACTATTCGGTTAATTACCGGTTTTCTAATAAACCGGATAACCGGTTATTCTGTTTGCATTTCCTAGACTAGATTATTGTCCGCTAAGTATCCTTACTTAACACTTAAGGGATTCAATAATAAAAAAAGACTTGTGCTAAAACGCAAAAACTAAAGAAATAAATCACTTTATAATTATAACCAGTTCCTTAAAACATCCACACATAGACGCGCTAAAATTAGCCCTTATTAATAAATAATCACGTTGTTTTCATAAAAGGTCATAAAAACATCATTATTTATATACAAATGACACGTTACATTAATTAAAAAATGATTTTTTTTTTAAAGGAAGCGTTATATCCTTGACATTAACACTCTTTGATGTTTCACTTTAGGCGATATCAGGAAACTGACAAACGTACATAACTAACAAAAACAAATATCAACTCTATTAATTATATTTAATAGATAAAATCAGATGGACCATCAAGTATCAAATATCTTTTTAGCAAATACATTTTTACTTTGCAGCTGTCACTTTGAGTTTTAAGCTGATTTGGTTCATATAAACATGAGGTTAAGAGTTAGGTTCGTTTCTTAACCGTAAAAATAACATAGTTTGGTAGTATGCATATTGCGGCCGTGAACTATACGATGGGTATAGTTACTACTTTAGAAAATCTCGTATCTGATATTTCGAGATGCACGAGTTTGAACTTAATTCTCTTCATGTTTAAGTTTAAAATCGTACGTCAAGAAATATGAGATACGAGGTTTTTTCAAAGTAATGACGTTATATTTTGTAATAAGCTATAAATCAAACAGTTTTCAAAACTAGAGTATACGGAATATATTATTTTTTAACCTCATTCATTTAAGAGAATTGTGACGCTCTAATCGCGTAGCTGTCAAAATTTTCCATACTTTAGCTCCGGGCGGTAACGTTTCTCGCCTCTTAAGACTACGCCGAGCGTACGCCGGATGTACAGTGGCGCCCTCATTACTTTTATTGTGTTTTCTAATTAACTAAATAATTTCCTTGGAACCAAACAAAATGTGTTTGTAGCGCAAGTATAAACACAACTTATAAGGTATATCATATAGTTTAATTACAAGTCACCTTCGAGTTATTAACTTAACGAAAAAAAGTGGCCACCTTTTCCCGTTAAGCTGACTACTCAAAGGGTAATTATTATTAAAGTTTGTTACGTATCCCATAAATTGTGTTTATACTTGCGCTACAAACACATTTTGTTTGGTTCCAAGGAAATTCTTTAGTTAATTAGAAAACACAATAATAGTAATGAGGGCGCCACTGGACGCTCGGCGTTTGCTCGGCGTAGTCTTAAATCAAGGCAGATAAAACGATTTTTTTTAATATGATTTAGTTACCACAATAACGTAGGTTTGTGCGTTTCTGTTTGAATTTTCCGCAGTCCCGGGCTCCCTGTCAGGGCAAATATAATAAAAATTTGCGAGAGTATTAAGACTGCGCCGAGCAAACGCCGAGCGTCCAGTGGCGCCCCCATTACTATTATTGAGTTTTCTAATTAACTAAAGAATTTCCTTGCAATCAGACGATATGTTTTTGTAGCGCAAGTAAAAACACAATTTATGGGATACGTAACAAACTTTAATAACTATTACCCTTTGAGTAGTTAGCTTAACGGGAAAAGGTGGCCACTTTTTTCCGTTAAGTTGATAACTTGAAGGTGAATTGTTATTAAACTATGTGATATACCCTATAAGTTGTGTCTTCATTTGTAGTACAAAAAACTACCAACCAATTTCAAGAAAATACTTTAGTTTATTAGAAAACACAATAATATTAATGAGGGGGCTACTGTACATCTTAATCAGTCTTAATTTTGTCTTAAGTGTTTTCTATGTGTATGGGTATTTATTAATCTACATAAGCATGTTTAGTGTTGCCTAGCAACCATTCTAGGTCAAAATTGTGTAAGTTAGTCCCCCTACATTTACTTATAGGTATATTACCTATCAGTTTTTTAAACGCGACAAATTCACAAGTAATTAGCAAACTTTATAAGTAAAGTTTTTTGGTTGCTATCCTTAAAGATACAAATGAAGACAATAATAAAACTTAGGAATTTTCCGTCGTTATATGTGATTTTTTTGACGTCTACCTTAATTTTAAAGTTCAAATTTATCGTCTTTGTTAAAAAACCTGAAGCAATAAAATGGTAGCATTAAACATAAAATTTATGACTTCTTGATTGGATTAAAAAAACTAAAGTTGTAGCACTATTATGTACTTTGTTTTTTTTTGTCGATTGGTGTTGATATATATATGGGTTTGTTAATGAAATGCAAAGATTTAAAGGTATTCTAATAACTAAGTCTTGATTAGTTTTTAATCTTCCATTTATTTATTTTTATAATAATGTAGGTACTTGATAATGATCTTTTTTTTAGTATGCTAACGGAAGTTATTAATGTTCCACTGTCTGTCTATCTGTATGTCAACCAGCTGTATCTTTTGAACCGTACTTTAGTACCTTGTCTATTTAATGTCATGTTTAAACTGCCATATATGAATTGTCACAGCTCACATCGATTATAGTGACAAGGTACTAAAGTGTGCGCATATTTATACACAGTTGAAATTTACAGTGTGTAATCCAAATAATAATAAAAATAAATAAACCCCAAAAAAGAGTGGTACGAAATAAGGAATGCAAAATGCAATAACCGGTTAAAACCAGTTATAACCGGTTATTTGCATTCCTTAGTATGAAACCGTCCGGTTTGTATATTAATGTAGGTACTTGGGTGTTGTGAAATGAGACTCCTACTTACTATAGAATTTTGCTATGATCCAATACCGCCCTGACCTTACATAATTTAACTCCCTTCGTGTGTAATCTCTATTCAACTTGGTAAAACCATATTGCTTTCGACATGTTCTCGCATTTTCAATATTACTACTTAAAGTAATGACGGCAGAGTTGAAGACAATTCGATAACATGTCGAAGGTCCTCCTCATCTGTCACCTATACTTAACTATTACTCGCACCGCCAAACAGCAGTGTTCGCATTGTTGTGTTCCGGTTTGGGGGTGGGACAGCCGGTGGAATGACTAGCATAGAGGCATTCCATCTTAGTCCTCAGGGTTGGCAACGCATTTGCAGTCTTAGGATTGCATTGCAGTCTTGTGAATGCGAATGTCTATGGGTCGCAGTTTCCACTTACCATCGGGTGGCCTGTGTGCTCGTTTGTCTTCTCTATGCCATAAAAAAAAAACTCAAACTTAATGTAATTTCCTTTGTTACAGAACGATGAAGCCGCTACTCCGGTTAGTGGTAGCGCTATGCTTCGTCATAGCGTCTACAGCGCACCCAGAACTCATCGAGGGGAAGGAACTAGCCCAGGACTCAGCCCCGGCTATCGAGGTCGAAGACTCTGACGTGCAAGTCAGAGCAGAAAGATGCACCACCTGCAAAGGAGGCGTTAACATCAAGCTCAAGAGCCCTAATGAGGTTCTAGCAGCTATCCAAGCGCTGCCAGGCGGTGAAGTCCACACCCAGTCTTCCTTCGAAGGTTGCTCAAGCGACAAAGGCTGCGCTGGTCTCAAAGTGAAAGACGGAAGAGTTATCGAACGATTCGGTAATCCAGACGCGTTCCGACAAGCCGCTGCAGCGAATTCTGGCAACGAGTTCACGTTCCACGCTGCTGGAAACTTGGGTAATGTGTTCGATGGTGGTATCCCCAAAGACGGACCGTTCTGGTGGATGAACCAGGATTCTCCCTTCAAAAACGGCGCAGCAGGAGGCGGTGCGAGCTTTGAGAAATTCAGCCAGTCCAGCTCCAGTTTTAGCAGCACAGGAGGTAACGCTGGTGGTGCCAATTTCGGTGCTGAATTAGCAGCGAACCCTTTCCTTAACGGAGATTTCTCCAAACTAGCTGGTTCTGCCGGATTCGGAGCCAGCGGCCAAGGCGCTGAAGCCAAGCCTGGATTCCAACAGTCATCATTCGAGTCTTCAAGCTCATCGTTTAGCAGTTCCAATAAGGGAGGTCTTGACTTGTCAGAGAACCCGTTCTTGAATGGGAAGTTTGGTGCATCAGGATCTGGTTTCCAAGCGCAAGGAGGATTTGCTTCAGGTGCTCAAGGAGCTCAAGGTGCGCAAGGAGCTAGCCAGTTTGGCGCTAGTGGTCAGGGTAGCCAAGGCGCCAGCCAGTTTGGAGCTAGCAGTCAAAGAGGTCAGGCCGCGTTTGGAGCACAGGCTGGACAAGGAGCTCAGTTTGGAGCGCAAGGCGGACAAGCCGGCCAAGCCGGCCAAGCTGGATTTGGTCAAGGTCAATTTGGAGCCCAAGGAGGTCAGAGTGCGTTCAGCTCGTCCTCTAAAACCCAGAGCACGTTTGGTTCAGGCGGTACTGGTATTGGCGCTGGAGCTTCTTTCGGAGCTGGTAGCGGACAGCAAGGATTTAGCGCTGGCAGCCAGGGCAGCCAGGGTAACTTCGGAGCTGGACAGTCAGGATTCAACGCTGCTGGACAAGGAGCGCAAGGGTTTGGCCAAGGCAGCGGTTCAAGCCAGAGCAGCTTCAGCCAATCCAGCCAGAGCTCATTCAACGGCGCAGGTCAGAACGGCTTCGCCGCCCAACAGCCCCAAGCTAACCAGGGTTTCGCCAGCGGTTCCAAATTCGCAGGAGCAGGAGTCTACACCGGCTCCTCACCAAGCCCATTCACAGCTTCCACAGCTGGTTCAAACGTGAATCTGATCCAAAACACCCAGAAGACCAGTGAATTTGACTTTGAACAACAGCAACAGACACAGTCGAACATTGATGAGGCCTTCCAGGGTACCGGGAATGTTCAGGCGCATCAGCATTCTGGTGGAGAGCTGCAGCAGACCTGTGCTGGTCAGGGATACGTGTGTGTGCATAAAGCCCAGTGTAACAATGGAGTGGTGAACACCAACGGCGCTAGTGTCCTGCAGGCGAAAACGAAGGTAAGAATTTAAAATCTTTTTGGCCAGCAGTGGCACAATTAGGGTAGGTAATTTAACCGGTTATTAACCGTTTTTGTATCAAAATAACCGGTTAAAATAACCGGTTAAAAGCATAGTTCGTCTCCGACTCCTCAGGAGTTTCAAATACCTATTAACGCTCAGGTGCTAGGGTTACCAAACGTGGCGACACGGTTCACACGGTGCGGCCCTAACTACTCGTAAACCGGCTTAGTTCGTCCTGTTGAGTAGCACACACACATGCAAGCAACCGATATACCTTTATTCGAAGATGAACTACTGTTTATACTGTGAAGAGATTCTAGATGACTTGGATTCAAGTTCCTGGTCACACTACTGGCAACACCCGTAGGTTAGGTTTATTTATTACTATTTGAAAAAGTAGTTAAAGTTAAAGGCAGTTTTCTTTAACCTACCGTCAAGCATCAGTGTTCGCATTACTGTGTTGTGATTGTGTGAAGTATCACTGGGAAATGAAAGTTTGTCAAATGATAATTTGGTAATACATTAGTGTACCTTTTGTATCACTCAAAATGTATGGAATGACGGAATGTCATCCATTTTGAGTGACAGAAAAGAAAAAAGTATTGGCTAGGGCCTCAGGGGTGTGATTCTCTCAAAAAAGCGGTCGGTCGAACGAACGAGTGGAGGTCGCAGCGGCGAGTTTAAGTAGTCCCGTCAGAGCGAACAAAACACTTTTTAGCGCGTGCATTTTCAATTTGGCACCATAGCTTCTGTCGATGAGATCGAATGTATAGGCTGCCTAATTGGGATTGTTCATATTTTTACAATTACTCCAAATCGAAAACCATTTCGAGGAATAGGGTTTTAAAGCCGTTCTGCATTATTAAGTTTTTGAAATATTTATCTATTTTAGATATATCGACAAAAGTATATTTAACCTTTGTTTGACTTTGGTTTTCGGCTTGAAGCCCTCCTAGGAGTATCTTACGGGTTAGGTGAAAACAGCTTGAAATAGTGTGTTTTAATACACTATTACAATCACTTCTTTTCATTGGATATCATTTAATAGAAAATGCCATCCCAAATTTAAAATAATCATGTCATCCATAAAATGTCTGCTAAATAAATAAAGATATTAAAACAAAACGAATGAGAAAGTAAAAACCGTGAGTTTTTTATTTGGTCAATCCCAAATTGAGAATGCACGCGCTAAAGTGTTTTGTTCGCACATTCACTCGTTCGTTCGACCGACAGTTTTTAAGATAATCACACCACAGGTAGCCTGTGTGCTGGGGGCCTAATATGGCTGCGATTTGCGTGACAAATTTTGGATAAGGCATCCGTCACCTACTGACACGTAAATAAGTACACGTGTCAAAAAGTGACGGAAGCTTTTTTCACATTTGACACGAGATATAGGTACGAGGGCTGCCTTTTAAGTTCTGTCGTTTGCAAACCTCCCGTGATTGCATAAAAAAGAACTAGTGTCATCTTAAAATATTTGAATTTAGAATTCGAAAACAAAAGAATGACTCGAAATCGGCCCAACCGTTTTAGTACAGCGTTCGTTCAAAGTTGACAAGTCAGTTGTGAAAATGGAAATTTCGAAGGAAAATTTACGTGCGATAATTTTTTACAACTTCAAAAGGGGCTTAACGCGACTTCAGTGCTTCGAAGAGTTGACTACGGTTTTCAATGATAAAGCACCATGCCTCCGGACTGTGGAACGCTGGTATTTAGAATTTCAACGTGGTTGCTCTAGTCTTGGTGATAGACATCGTGAAGGTCGACCAAAAACAGCCGTAACCCAGGAGAACATTGATGCTGTACGGCAACTGATCGTCGAAGATCGCCATGCGACATACCGTGAGATAGAAGCTTCCTTAAGTATTTCAGGGACCAGTGTTCACAGTATTTTGCATGATCACTTAGGCCTAAAAAAGTTGATCTCACGCTGGATACCACATTTACTCAGTGAAGACCAAAAAACGGCTCGCGTTCGATGGTGTCGTAAAACTCTGCGGCAATTCAACCAAGGAAACTCGAAACATGTTTACGACATTATCAGTGGTGACGAATCTTGGATATATGCCTACGATCCCGATTCTAAACAGCAGTCGACTGTTTGGGTGTTCCAAGATGAGCCAAAACCAACCAAAGTAATACGCTCACGGAGCACTTCGAAAAAAATGGTCGCCACGTTTGTGGCGAAAAGTGGCCACGTTGCCACCATCGTGCTCGAGGATCGTAAAACGGTTAATGCTGACTGGTATACCACTGTCTGTTTACCAGAAGTCATCGGCGAGTTTCGAAAAAATAACCCAAGACGTCGTATAAGACTGCACCACGATAATGCGAGCTCGCACACAGCCCGGCAAACAATTGCGTTTTTAAAAGAGCAAAACGTCGAAATTCTGGAACACCCGCCGTACAGTCCAGACTTAAGCCCTAACGATTTTTTTACTTTTCCAAAAATCAAGCAACGACTTCGTGGTCAACGGTACCAGACGCCTGAAGAAGCCGTTGAGGCATACAAAACGGCCATTTTGGAGACCCCGACTTCGGACTGGAATAAGTGTTTCGAAAACTGGTTCGATCGAATGAAAAAGTGTATTACATGTCACGGTGATTACTTTGAAAAACAATAAATACCATTTAACACTTAAATTGTCTTTAGATTTTCCAAACGACACAACTTAAAAGGCAGCCCTCGTAGACGCAGGAATACTAGACCCGCTGGTTCACATATTGACAATGTCTTTGCTATAGAAAAAAAACTAGCACACCTCATTCATAACCATAAATTGCAAGACTAAATCTCATCAAGTCAACTTGTATTTATTTTTATTATATTCTATGGAATATTTAACGTCTAATATTACCTATCCGGTTCCAAATGTCACTTTGAATCCTGTTCCTCGACCCATACAATGTCACGGAGACATTTTGAAGGAACTCGTGACTAGTTCAAGGTCAAATATATTTAGCTATGTAGTTTTTTTCTGGATTCACAACTTTATTTTACTGATTAAGCCAGTTTTTAAATTTAACAAGCTGCCCCCTATGTTACTATCGTGATAATGACAGATGACAGGTGACGATTCGGTATACATCTGTCATTGTCAGGATTGTGAAATAGGGGGCAGGTGACTAAAAATGCAAAAAGGGTTAGGTACATTTAATCCAAACTAGAGGATAAGTGTTAGTGAAAAATTAAATTTAAAAAAGCCTGTTTCAAATTAGTTCGTCCGTTTGGACATCAGCTCTGAAAGACCGGATGGCCGTTACTTGGGTTTTTTTTCTAGTAAATAATTAGAATGGGGAAAATCATTTATCATAACTTAATGATCCGGTTCTGATAATTATAAAAAGGATGTCAATAAAGGAACACTCTATTTCATATTTAAAAAAAACATACTTCAATTTTTAATCCCTACTAATTACCTTGTATTTAATTTTTTACAAAGTTAAGTTGTTAAGAATCGATAATTCTAATGAGTAGCATCAATAAAAAAATAAACACTGATTGGTGGATTGACCTTAGCCACATTATTGTTTTTTTAATTAACCATCACCAAAGGCCGTATGTCATAATCAGCTGACCAAAGGTCGCCATTTTGATTTCTGTTTACTCTGTTGACTTAAAATTTGTATTTATTTATACAAGTATGTTGTTGATGGATGGATAAAGCAATTAGACAAGTTGGTAGTGACCTGCCTACGAAGCTAACGGTTCAAAGTTTGATTCCCTGTAAAGGAAAATATTTGTCTGATAAGCAGAGCTCGGAAATGGTGAGCTTTTCTTATGTCATTAACATGTTTTGTACACAATTTACTACTTACTTATTTAGAGTAAGGAAAGAAAAAGTCAGAGAGTAATGTGGAATAAAAGAAGATTGAAAAGGGCATGCTTCGATGGTTCGGTCGTTTGGAATGGATGGATGAAAGAAGATTGACGAAAGAGATAATACAGATCGAAAGTGAGTGGACGGGTCGGAAGGGGCCGCCCTAGTCGTACTTTTTCGAGTCAAATCGGAGAAATACTGGAAAAGGCCGAATCTTAAGTACCCGAAACCGACGTGCGTGCATCACTCGATGTATGAATGTGGAAGAAGCGAAAGAAATTTGTCAAGATCGTAGCAAATGGAAAGAAGTGGTCTCTGCCTACCCTTCTGGGAAACAGGCGTGATTTAATGTATGTATGTATGTATGTACCTATGTACTTATTTAACATTATTTCCCAATTAGGGTAGTTTTATAAACATCCTGGTCCGCAAATCAACCTGTCCCAAATCCCTATATGGATTCTGTCCAATTAAAAAACAAAATGGCGTCCGCGCATCGTGTTGATCCGATCGACTTCATTTAATTAACTTGATTAACGGATATAAATGACGTTTTGACACGCGACGCGTTAATAGTACATTGTGTATTAAGGGTGGTAAAGAAAGAATTACAAACGAGAGTCTGTTTGAAGCCCGAAGCCGAAGGCTGAGGGCTTTAATGACTCGAGCTTTGTATTTCCTTTACCACCCGTGTAACATACAATGTTTTTCATCACAATTGCGAGGAAATGAAATAAAATCAGACAAAAGATCATATTTTTAACTTATTAGCGGCAGACTACATCGCACCTTCGGTAGGACAAGGGCACAATTGCCCCTATAATCATATAGAACATTGTGCCCTTGTTCTACCGAAGGTGCGACATCATTGTCTGTGACTTACCACAGATAATGTCAAACGTGTTCGGAGTCCGATTCTAGTGACATATGAGATCAATAGTTTATTATGCGAGATTGTTAGGAAATAGTATTCAACTGACATTTCATCTCGAATGAAACTTCATATCGAATGGCACAAGAATTGGGGTCCTGACGTATTGTGATAGTTTGAGTCCACGTATAATATTAAAAAAAAAAGCCATTACGCACTTTAGTTACGTAATGGTAAAAAAAGGCCCGCGGGTATTATTTTGGATTTACGGTCGATTTTTCTAGCATGTTAGGACACTATTTACGAGCAAGTGTGATGAAAAATATATTACTTTGTTAACTGGTTATAAAGGGTTTTTGTTATTTTTAGCGTTGGTTTTATTTTGATGGTTTAATTCAATAAGTATAAATAAACATATTGTTAAAGAAAAATAAATAGAAACATAGACTCAAACAAATACTTGCATATTATCATCCCAAATATGGTTTTACCCTTACCGGAAATAGAACCTAGCTAGCTTTGTAGTAAAGGGGTCCATATTGGCTCATATAAAATTGGTCTTTCGATTTTTTATACAAATAACGATTTGTGACTACACTCTTTTTTTAGATGTTTATAAATCTAACCTAACCTAACCAAATTTTTTCTACAGGTAAGATATTTAAGAAATTCTGAAAAGTGTACGTTTCTATGAATATGGCGTTATAAGTTCAGATGATTATAAGTTCCGATCATAAGCATTAAAAAATATATGAATAACATGAAGAGTGATCATTAGGTTGTAAAATTATATGAGATACATTTTCGGAGTTCCAATAATCTAATTTCCAATTTTATATAAACTTTGGCGCGCCCGTAGTAAAGCTAGCAAGGCCAACAGCGTCAATTAATCGTTATGAAAATAATGTCAAACACGCCCAGTCATAAAACATCATGTTTTAATACACGTCTCAGGATATTTTTAGGATTTGTCCCATGCGTTTGCGCAAGTGAGCTTAGGCACATGTTCGGACCTCAGGCATGAGCTGGCTATGCAAATACATTCGCGCAATCGCTATGACATGAACATAACGTTTTTGAAGAGCTGCAGACGTACAGTTGGCAGAGAAAGTAAATCTATACTAATATTATAAAGCTACAGAAGAGGAGGCATGATTGGCCATTTATTAAGACACGACATGCTGATCAAAAACATTATAGAGGGGAAGATTGAAGGAAGGAGGGGTAGAGGACGACCAAGAAGAAGCTACATGGACCAGATGAAAGAGAAGGTGCATGTTGTATCGTATAGGGAGGTCAAGGAGCTGGCAGAGAGGAGAGAAGATTGGAAATTACTCCACCGACAAGAGCGAGGCTCTTAAATTAAGAGAGCGATTATAAAGCTGAAGAGTTTGTTTGCTTGAACGCGCTAATATCAGGAACTACTGGTCCAATTTGAAAAATTCTTTCAGTGCTAGATAGCCCATTTATCGTGGAAGGCTATAGGTTATATCATACTCACATAAACCGAAGCGAAGCGCGGGCGGGTCGCTAGTATTGAAATATGTGTAAACACTTTTTTATTGTAAGTAAACACAAAAGCCTTATACGTTCAATCTCATCGACAAAAGCCATGCTGCCAAATTGAAAATGCACGCGCTAAAAAGTGTTTTGTTCTCTCTGACGGGACTATATAAACTCGCCGCTGTGACATTCACTCATCCGTTCGTCCGACCGCGTTTTTGAGAGAATCACACCCCAGAAATCGAACCCAGGTTCGCTAGTATATATCTTTTACGCGACTACATATCTTTAGGTTAATTTCGGTTACAATTTTATATTGTACATCTTTATATCATTTTATATTATATATTTATTCATGTGTATGTATGTAAAGAATAACATGGTCACTAAATTTAGTCAGAGTAAATAGATTAGTGTAAGTACATAACAAATTATCGATCTGCAATATCCGCAAATATAACTGTGCCTGTTGAAACTGATTAGAATTGGGCCCTGCGACACAGGGAGTCCTAGCGCAGGACCCCAAACCATTGTTATGCCTTAAGTTAAGTTACATATATACATACACTAAATCACGCCTGTTTCAAAGAGGGGTAGGCAGAGACCACTTCTTTCCACTTGCTACGATCTTGACAAATTTCTTTCGCTTCTTCCACATTCATACATCGAGTCATGCACGCACGTCGTCGGGTACTTAAGATTCGGCCCTTTTCCAGTATTCTCCAGTTTTTCCAGTGTTCTGAATAAACATTTTTCATTTTCATTTTCAATTAAGATCACTACCCAAACCATTCAACATTATATAGTATATCTATATTTCCACATAGGTCATACATAGTATACCGACATTTCCGACGCTACTGAATCGCGATGTCCTTTAACCCACCTCGGTTGCGACATCTAACCTATGTCAGCCGTGGTTACAAAACTGTGGGGTCCGCTCGCAAGTTATCTCAGATAATAACCGATAAATAACCTCCACGATTCGAAAGGGGGGTGAGGACAACTGGACTATTCGAGTAATAAATATCAGGTGACCATCTCACATAAATTGGCTTAGGATAAAGCACTAGACTTGTGCTATGGGCAGAGCTACAGAATTTCCAACAACTATAAAAGCTTTTTGATAATTCTGTAACCACATTTTGCACACTTAGGCGAAGATGTTTACCAGTGTATTAGTGACAGGTTGCAAGCCCATCGCCTAACAGTACTACAGTTCAATTTCAAGAAAATACTTTTGTTTATTAGAAAACATAATAATAGTAATGAGGGCGCCACTGTACATCCGGCGTACGCTCGGTGCAGTCTTAAGAATACTGTGTCAGGATTGACTTCGTATCGGCCGGGTAATACCTATTCCTGTTAAGTTGACTACGCAAAGGGTAATTGTTATTAAAGTTTGTTACGTATCCCATAAATTGTGTTTTTAATTGCGCTACAAAAACGTATTGTCTAATTTCAAGGGAATTCTGTAGTTAATTAGAAAACACAGTAATAGTAATGAGGGCGCCACTGGACGCTCGGCGTTTGCTCGGTGCAGTCTGGATAAGCTCAGTTGAAAAAGTTTAAACTGTGACAGAAATCGAACTAGCTCTGTATCTTAATTATCCACTAAAAGCTTCGTCATATGATGATCCTTAGATATACATGCAGTAACAACAATAGTCGTATGTTTGTTTGTTATACCAGAACACCTTGACCAACGTCTAAAACGGTCGACCTAGCCTGGAGCTATGTCTATTACCTACTAGGACTATTTACATTACATCATGGAAACCATTTAAGGAGATAGCACTTTGTCTAATTGAAGCAACTTTATAAATAAGACGACTCATACTTGTACAGGGTAAAATTAAAACATATCAGGAAACAATATCATACATAATTTCATTTTTGGGACAATCTTTTATTGCCATCTGTACTTTTTTTTGCACAGTCGTCATCTAATTGTCAAGCCCTAACACGACGGGGTTTATCATGTGTAATTTAGGAGTTCCTATGGCCACTCTGTCTCCATCATTAGACTGGCTCGATGGTATTGGTTTGGTATTTGGTGGGTTATTGTATTGTCATTAGAACTAAAGGCGTACCTATGCAAATTTTCAGCTTCATCGAAAACCGGGAAGTGGGTCGGTCAAAGGAGGGTGGACTAATTGGCCTAATGACCAATAAGGACAAGCGATATGTCCCCGAATAGGTAATTCTAAGTTGTAAAACTATTACTATGACAGGTGGTTCGAAATATTTGTGTGAAAAAAGTTATAGGCATGCAAAGACCGCGGTTTTTCCTAGTAATTATTCTAACGTCGTCTATGTAGGTGTCCCGATGTTCCAGATTTTTAAATATTTCACACAGCGATTTAAGATTTCCCGCCATACAAAAAGTTGTAGAATATGAAAATTCTTTCAAAGGACATATGGCTTGTCATTATTGGTTTTTAGGCCAGTGTCCATACAATACTGACCATCATCCTTTAACTTGCAAGTTTACAGGGAATCGACCCTGGAATTTTAGGTTCATTGGTGTTTTCGTGTATATTCGTAAACGGGTAAGGACTAAAAAGTTGGGCAGTTTTTTATACTTCGCTGGTATCCAATTCGTCCTCCGCAAACTACATCCGGTTTAACGTTATGTTAATATATGTTAAACGCTATGCCGTACAGTAATCATCTGTCGAGTCCCAGGTTCGACTCCGGGCATGGTATTTTAATTGACACCCTTGACATTTATCATGTAAAACTCGCGAGGTAACTTGTCAAGATAACAATGAAAAAAATATTGAAGGCTTTTTAGTTGGTATAAGGAAAATGCCATTTTAAATCATCTTCAATTCTTACCTTTTTAGGTTTATACGTGTAGTGTATAATGTAGATAAGAATCAGAAATGTAATTGGTACGAGTGTATTTTCGTTCCTGGTTCGTCATATTCCTAACTGATCATACTCCCAACTCGTCACATTCCCGATTCGCCATATTCCTAACTCGTCATACCATTTGACTGCAAGCTTATTATAGCAATCCTCTGTGGTATTCTTTTTACAATCCAACCAAACGCAGCGTCGACGAACTAAAGATATAAATAAATTTACAAAAGAAAGAGAAATTGTACATGATTTTGTAGATAAAAAAACAAGTGTGGTGGAGTGTCTTAGCAAGCTATGTGAAGTATATATTTTTTAATTACTTAATTTCTACGGGGAGAAGACTTGGTTATCTCATTGCGAAGAAAGCGTGTTTGCCTTTAATATTACTTAAGATAAGTCTAAATCTTTAAAAATATTTAAAAGTGGTTACTTATTTAATCTCGTAAGCACGTGTTCGCGATTTCATTTGACTGTACAATGACAATATAGGAATATGACAAATCGGGAATATGACGAGTTGGGAATATGAGCAGTCAGGAAAATGTCGAATTGGGAATATGCTGACCAGTTAGGAATATGACGAATAGGGAACAAACCGTTTACCCATTGGAAATATTCATGACTTTTTTCCTAGCAAAACAGAATTTAACATGGAATTTATATGGACGACCTGTTACATGACGTCACTGGGCATATCGGATCTCTCTGACAAATCTCTTTCGCTTCTTCCACATTCCATCAAGGCATGCATGCACGTTGGTCGAGTACTTAAGATTCGGCCCTCTTCCAAACTTCGATTTGATTCGAAAAAGTACGCCTAATTCCCTTCCGACCCTTTTAGCAGTTTGATTATTACAATATTTGCCTTATTATTGCGGGGGTTGAGATGGACCGTATGCCACTTCGACCATTGCTGATCTTTTGTGGCAGACCATTCTTTAGAGCTCACCGCAAAGGCCCGTTGCGTCCAGGAATTCCCAGATGCTTTGGTCAGTAAGGAGTTGAATCTCTTGTGGCTCCATGATAATGTCGTCGTAGATTGATACTTCTGTTAAGTGCCTTACCTGGAATCGAACCTAGGATCTTTAGTAGACGAGCCAAAGCGTCATCGTATAGATTGTCAAGGTTAAAATCAATGAAATCAAATGAAGTTTGATAGACATATATTTCGACACGGTTCTTGTATTCTTGATTGTTTTTTAATGTCACCGGACTTGTGTACATGTCATCAGTAATATATCTTTGATAGTATTTAAAATGGATTTCATCGGCTTGGTATTTGGGATCTGATGACTTATCGATAAATCTTTAGATTGGCGTCTTGTGTCATCAATTAGTGTAAATGTCAACCTGTCAATAGTAAGGTTGTTTGAATGGGAAATTAAAAACTGTTTGTGAGGGACAGCTAGTGCTTTGTGACCCCTAGAGCAAAAAGGAGGGGTTTAGTTTAGTTTAGTTTATTTATTCATCAATGTTATATTACAATATAAGTTGCATTGCATGTCAAAAAATATGAAATTACATTGAGATAAATACTAATAATCATAAAATACAAAAATAAATAACAATTATAACAACTACAATTACGCATCTAATAAATGGTCTCTCGTCCGATATCAATAATGTACAAGAATTAATAAAGTCAACACAATTATAAATTTCATCAAAATCGGTCAAGCTGTTTCGGAATTTTGTTACAAACACTGTGACACGAGAATTTTATATATTAGAGACCGTAAAACGAGGTGAGTAGGGACACAACCTAAAATAAGCCATAACGTCTTACAAATAAGAACCAGTATTGAATGGAAAATAACGTTACGTCTTGCGGGTGGTAGGACCTTGTGCAGGGTCCGTCCGGATCGCTACCACCATCTTACCCATTAACCTACCGCCAAACAGCAGTGTTCGCATTGTTGTGTTCCGGTATGGGGATAAGACAGCCGGTGAAATGACTAGCATGGAGGCATTCCATCTTAGTCCTCAGGGTAGCAACGCGTTTGCAGTCTTAGGATTGCATTGCAGTCTTGTGAATGCGAATGTCTATGGGTCACAGTTTCCATTTACCATCAGGTGGCCTGTGTGCTCGTTTGCCTTCTCTATGACATAAAAAAAAAAAAAAAAGTCTGTTGGAAATATTTTCAGTCTTATAATTAGTAACATAGGCTTCATTATAGGTTGTGTACTACTCACCCCGGTTAACGTTACTTAGGTTTTTATTTTAAGTATATTTTTTTATTCTTAATACTAGGTTACACGTTCCACACCAATAATTTCTAGGTTTACAATTAATACAATTATTGATAATTATAATTATCCTGCCCCGTGAGAACTGATATGTCAGACATAGATTGTTACATCCTGTAATTTTCCTTTGATCGATTTTATTATGAAGTTAACGGTTTCGAAGCTATATAGGTGATGAGTTCGATCCGGTATGGGCAAATAATCGGCGAGTTGTTACTGAGTAGGGAATGCAAATAACCGGTTAAAACCGGTTATAACCGGTTATTTTCATACAAACACATCTAATAACCGGTTAAATTTCATTCCCTATTACTGACTCTTGAATGTTTACGTATTTAACCTTGTAAGGCTCAACGTCCTATATTTAGGACATTTGTCAGTGACTTTTACTTTAGTTGACCGACACAAGACTCTTTTTCGAACTAATGAATTTTGTGTATTTATTTCTCTATATAAGTAAGTTTATCGTTGTCTTGTACCCATAGTACACGCCTAGAGAACCCTCCTTACCCAATAAGGAGTATCCCAGATTCAACTAACAAAGTAGATTGAATCCTCTCTTCTTAGTAATAAGGTTGTGATTGCTACAGGAGTGATATTCGAGATGCTGCTTTTTGGCTCAGTAGGCCAGAGTTTTGTTTGGTCAATTTGTTTGTCACTTGATATCTAAAAAAAACATCACGCCACGACTAAAATTTGTACTCAATCACGCCAAAGGAATCATCAAGGAATCTCTTCTAGCTAACCCTATTATAGTCTGGAATAGCAAATAGACTAATTATTATCCCGGATAGTTTCAAATTTTAGAATGGCAACCTTGTCCTTTACCCTACCGCCAAGTATTAGTGTTCACTTTGTTGTGTTCCGGTGTGGGGATAAGACAACCGGTGGAATTACTAGCATAGAGGCATTCCATCTTAGTCCTCAGGGTTGTCAACGCATTTGCGGTCTTAGGATTGCATTGCAGTCTTGTGAATGCGAATGTCTATGGGTCACAGATTCCACTTACCATCAGGTGGCCTGTGTGCTCGTTTTTTTTAAATACGGAACCTGCGAAAAACCGGAAGCAAACCGAGACAATTATAAAATAATAATACGGTTAAAAAAAGCGCAAATAAAAAAAAACAATGAACAATGGACAATTAGGTCCCACGAGGGAAAAACTGGTCGACACGACCATTACGGATTCTTATATCTGAGTTTACTTGGAAGACAGCCAGCCGGATGTCATATGTTAGTTTACAATAATACTAAATTTACACGTGCTTAGCGGAGTTCCACTTGGTAAAACCATACTGTTTTTGAAATGTTCTTTGAGTGTAACTTGTTTGCCTAACGATTGGCAACACTTTGCTGTAAATATGTAAGATTTTGGGAGATAATGGACATTTGATTTGATTTGTAGATTTTTGTACTACAAATGAAATCAAAACTTATAGGGTATATCACATAGTTTAATAACAATTCACCTTCGAGTTATCAACTTCACGGAAAAAAGTGCCCACCTTTTCCCGTTAAGCTGACTACTCAAAGGGTAATTGTTATTAAAGTTTGTTACGTATCCCATAAATTGTGTTTCTACTTGCGCTACAAAAACGCATCGTCTGATTCTAAGGAAATGCTTTAGTTAATTAGAAAACACAATAATAGTAATGAGGGCGCTACTGGACGCTCGACGTTTGCTCGGTGCAGTCTTAAAAACCATACTAAACACGTCAAAAGCAACATGGCTTAACGTTGTGGAATAGAGGCCCTGTTATTTTTTAATTTAACCCAGTTATTATTAAATTATTGTTACAAAATGTCAGCTTTAACCCCATTAGCAAGTAAGTACGCATTGTTTCGAAATAATTCTGTGTTAATTGTTATGGGAAAATAAGTAGGTATCTTAAATCGTATTAGACCCGTGTCTTTTTTTTAGGGTTCCGTAGTCAAACTAGGAACCCTTATAGTTTCGCCATGTCCGTCCGTCCCCAGTCTAGCTCAGAGACTCATAGTACTAGAAAGCTGTAATTTGGCATGAATGTACATATTAGTCACGCCAACAAAGTGGTAAAATAAAATTTTGAAAAATATTTTTTTTTAATGCACCTTCCTTACACGTAACGTGGGGATGTCTTTTTTTTTTCTTGCCTACCCCATAGTGTGGGGTGTCGTTGGATAGGTCTTTCAAAAATATTGCGGGTTTATGAAAACAATTTTTCGATTAAGCGATCCGTTTATGAAATATTAAGCTTTAAAGCGCTATTTTTTGTTAGAGTCAAGTGTCCCCCCCCCCCCTACAGCCAAAACTACAAGTACTAAAAATCTGAAAAAAAACTTCAACGAAAGCGCATATAATGAATTTTAAAGGAAAACTATCACGGCTAAGTAGACATGATTAGTTCCTGAGATACAGGCGATTAACGGGTTTATACCTACTAAAAATCATCTAAGACAGCGCCAAATAACTTTAAATAGAAAATTGTTTCATACATGTTGATTTTTGAGATAGTTTTTTGTGTTTGTCGTTACGGCTTCGGAACCCTACACTGAGCATGGTCCGACATGCTCTTGCCCGGTTTTTTTAATAGCATAAGCTTTAGCTTGTTGTGTGATGAGTGCGAGTATTTGTTTCTGAGGGTTGAATGTTTTCTATGTATTCAAGTATGTACCTTAAAACGGGGTGATTAGGGATTGAGGGGTGAGTAAGGGACACAACCTAAAATGAAGCGTATGTTACTTATTATAAGACTGAATTTTTTCCAAAAGACGTTACGTTATTATGCATTTAATACTTGTTCTTATTTGTAACAACACTCAGTTTTACGGTCTCTAATATATAAAATTCTCGTGTCACAGTGTTTGTAACAAAACTCCGAAACGGATTGACCGATTTTGATGAAATTTTGTGTGTATATTCTGTAGGTCTGAGAATAAGACGTTAAGTAGGTACATTTCATAAGGTTTTGATGAAAAAAAATTACACCCGCGTGACGCCGGGCGCGGATAGGTAATTTCTCTATAATAAGTTTGTTTATCGCTGTCAAGTACCCATAGTACAAGGCTAGAGTTTTTTTTAGAACTTGATCAAATTGTGTCAAATTGATCACCGTATTTGTTCCGAGTCCGAAGGGAACTTAATGGGACCGTATTAGAGATAACAAAATAACATTACATAGATACAAAAAGAAAAAGAAACAGATATTGTTGCGGAACGGTCCCAAGTCCCAACTCAGCATTCGCTAGCCGTGAATCACTACCACCATCTTATCCATTAACCTAACGCCAAACTTAAGTAAACAAAATTAAGTGTTCGCATTGTTGTGTTCCGGTTTGGGGATAAGACAGCCAGTGAAATGACTAGCATAGAGGCAATCCATCTTAGTCCTCAGGGTTGGCAACGCATTTGCAGTTTTGGATTGCACAGTCACAGTTTCCACTTACCATCAGGTGGCCTGTGTGCTCGTTTGTTTTCTCTATGCCTACGATGTCTATCCGTCCGTCCGTCCTAACTTTAAGGAGTTGTATCTAATGTTTTTTTTTTTAAGAAATCCATGCGATAAACTTTTTTAAAAACGTAAAAACTTATGGTCGCCTGTTTTTTATTCGTCGACGTATTAAAGTGAGTTGGTTATGATCACCAGCAGGATATGAAACACCATCAACATATAGCTTGTGCAAACTGAATACTCCTAACAATGACACATGATGTCTCAACAATTACATAACGATCTTCAAAGTAAATAATAAGCAATATGCTCGAAGAATTGGTGCAAAACTCTCTTGCCTAACACTTGAGACATGGGTCGCGCTTGAGATGCGAAATCGTGAACTTGCGACTTTTCTTTGCCAATCAATGAACCGGACTTGTGACATCGATATGCGGGTCTTTGTATGGTTGAGGCTGTACGGAACCCTGTGGTGAGCGAGTACAACTCCCGCTTGCCCAGTTTTTACAAGATTTTATTTAACTTGCATTTTATATAAGGTGCTAACAAATTAGGCACGGATATTTTTACAGCTGATAGTACTCGGTTCTCGGAGTATATTTAAGTATGAAACATGATAGGTTTTCTTATGTTTTTTTGGAGAAAACTAGGAAACAAATTTGCTACGTTAAGACACCCTGTTAATAAGATAGTTAAATGAGACCTCTTTAGACATTCTAGAACCTCTATAAACTATCATTCAGACGCTAGTATTTAATAACCTACAGTTTTCCCGCCGAATCATAATGACATTTACGAAAAACAACTTTTGACAAACAGTGTCTTGAAAGATTATTTATAATTTTTTTTGGTTCGGTAAATTAAAACAATAAAATGATATACAAAGGTTCCTTAATTACAGTTAAAAGTTAATTGTTTTAATGTAATGTATTATCTCTCTTAAAATATCCGTAACTAATTTGTTAGCACCTTATAAATAATAATTATGTATGTATTTAAGGGTTAAATCTTGCAAGTTAAATTTGACCCACTTCCCGGTTTCCGATGAAGCTGAAAATTTGCATACGCCTTTAGTTCTGATGACAATACAATAATATAGTACCATCGAGGCTGATCTGATGTTGGAGACTCAGGGTGGCCAATGGCTATAGGAACTTGTAAAGTAAACATGATACACCCGTCGTGTTAAGGCTTGTTAGAATTGTCTTGACAAGTAGATGTCGACTGTGTAAAATCAAGTACAGTCGGCTACAAAAGCTTGTCCCAGAAATGAAATTATAGAAACTTATTTTGATTGAAATCAATTAGGGTGATAAAACCATTAATGGACAAGGCACCAATAATAGACACTTGATTCTTAGTGAGTGAGTGGACGGGTCGGAAGGGGCCGCCCTAGGCGTACTTTTTCGAGTCAAATCGGAGAAATACTGGAAAAGGGCCGAATCTTAAGTACCCGAAACCGACGTGCGTGCATGACTCGATGTATGAATGTGGAAGAAGCGAAAGAAAGTCAAGATCGTAGCAAGTGGAAAGAAGTGGTCTCTGCCTACCCCTCTGGGAAACAGGCGTGATTTAATGTTTGTATGTATGTAAAAAACAGTTGAGAGAGCTTTTATTGAAGCTGTCAAAAAGTCATGAATATCCCCTATCAGAAACTCTTGCGTTTTTATCATACCATTGCCTACAAATTGGTTATTTTTATAGCTTTTCAAAGCATGTTTTTTCTCACATGAATAAGCTTTTATCGAAGCTTTGGAAAAAAACACGAATATTCTCTATTGGATGCATATTAACTGTTGTTATAGTACATTATGTATTAAGGGTGGTAAAGAAAGAATTACAAACGAGAGTCTGTTAGAATCTGCTTTGTTGACTCGAGCTTTGTATTTCCTTTACCACCCGTGTAACATACAATGTTTTTCATCACAATTGCGACGAAATGAAATAAAATCAGACAAAAGATCATATTTTTAACTTATTAGCGGCAGACTACATCATTGTCTGTGACTTACCACAGATAATGTCAAACGTGTTCGGAGTCCGATTCTAGTGACAGTCGAGATCAATAGTTTATATTATTTAAATTTTATGCAACTGAAATTTCATCTCGAATGAAACTTCATATCCAATGGTCCTGACGTATTGTGATAGTTTGAGTCCACGTATATTTTTAAAAAAAGGTATTACGCACGATAGGGCGTAATAGTAAAAAAAGGCCCATGGGTATTATTTTGGATTTACGGTCGATATTAAATTTCTAGCATGTTAGGACACTATTTACGAGCAAGTGTGATGAAAAAAATAATATATGCCTATATTTAAATGACTAGCATAGAGGCATTCCATCTTAGTCCTCAGGGTTGGCAACGCATTTGCAGTCTTGTGAATGCGAATGTGTATGGGCACAGAATAAGTAATAGTACAAGTACAGAAGCGACTCTCTGTGACAGCAAACATGCGAATTTAAACCTATTCAGAACGCGGGAACGATAATAATACAAGTGCACGCACGGAAGTGACCTTGGTTACATTTTTGCGATCAATAGTGGGGGCGCCCCTAACGAGGTAAAATGCACCTTAAATCTGCGCCGCGAGAGTCTGCATTATTTCGCCCGTCATTAGCTTTACTGACTCCGCCCACCTCCCAGGGCTGACACTTACTTGTTCTATTACTTATCCGAGACAGTTGTAAAAAAACAAATTGAATTTATGATAATCTGTAGTTTTATTATGTAGTTCTTACTTATATGACGATAAAAAATAGTTCATGCCTGGAGGGCTAGCAAAAGTTGTCCGCGACTTGTTTGTTGTTTCCTCCGATCTCCATTTCTATCTAAGTAATAAGACGTAGTTTACTAGTATTAAACTTCTAAATATATGTTAATGTAATTATTTATTTTTTGTCATTTTGCTGTAATGTGATAAATGCCTAATTTTTAGTTTTATTGAATCCCGACTGTGCTAATAATGTTGCACACCTGTAATTGGTACTAACTATTTAATTATTTTCTTTATACATACCTTTTGTATTTGTATCTGTTTGTACAACTATTGGTGTGTCTAATTGAATAAATAAATAAATAAATAAATAAAATAAACAAATCAAGTCGGTAACGATAAAGCTCACAACTACTTGTGCTACCCGTACTGGAATAGTAGTCTAGGAGCTGACGCACGTTTTCGACAAAAAATAACCATTTATTGTAAGGACTTAGAACTTTCATTTTGTAAAAGATGCATTACAAAATTTGTTGTAATCATACTATAATATCTTCGATATCGAAAAGCTGCCATTTGTTTGCGTGTTGTGTTTACCTAATAATCAGCACATGCTGACCTTGCTTTAGCAGGCAGTTACTATTACTGGGAGATCTACTTATTTAGAATGAACGCTGTTTAAGGCAACTAGATAACTGGTTTTTGGTCCGAATAAGTTGAAAACTGCGAAACTGCAGACGGATCGTTAATAAAATAAATAATATTATACCGCTCTTTTTAAGTCGTGGATTCAAAACTGTAGGTAATGATTGTGTTAGTAAATAAGTCCAGCTACTCGTAACTACCTATCTAGATCGAAGTTATTAATAATATTAATAATAATCTTACCTTTCGGCATCCTGAGGCAGGTAAAAAAAAGATAATTCGACATTGGAGTTATTATTTAAGCATCCGTATGGGATGCATTACTTTTTGCCTTTTCGATTAGCCATATTCGTATAAGTGCGTATTCAAACAAAAACTTTGGCAGCGCACGGCGGCGCGCGTCGAGCCGAGCGCTCGCGTGACACTCAACTGATTCGCCCCTTGCAAGGGGCAGCACATTTTAAAGGCGATAGCGCGGAGTGTCACCGGCCTGGTATGGGTCACAGTTTCCACTTACCATCAGGTGGCCTGTGTGCTCGTTTGTCTTCACTATGCCATAAAAAAACAGGACATTTGTCCAAGTGACTGTCTTTTTCGAACTAACGAAAGACGTGGGTTTTACGAGATTATGAGCGTTACACTGTATAAAGCGTAATAATCAAAGATCGGAATAGGTAGAGCTAATTTACCTAAACTTGATGCACCTTCATTCAATAATCTATTCCTATTTCACTCACGCATGAATGAATATGCCTCAAGTTTAGGCAAATTAGCTCTACCTATTCCGATCTCTGATAATAATGTACTAAACGCAGAACAAAAAGGCATTTTATTAAGATTACTCATACAAAATTAATATGTATTTATTTATTTGCCATTCTTACACTGTTGTATGTAAAACCATTGACATTTATCTAAAATGGTATTGTGATTGATTTATATCGACGTTCAGTTGTTTTATGGCCGAGATAAACCTTTGTTGGACATGACAATTGAAATAATGGCCTAAGTATTCTCTTTAGGAATTCAACGACTAGTTCATTAATGAGTTTCATTGAAATATCTAGTCCCAAACTAAGCTCTAGGCTTGTACTATGGGCATAAGAAAACAGAGAGTCGAACCTGAGACCGCTAGCTTTGTAGGCAGGGTCACTACCAATTAGGCAACAGCGGTGTCAAAAAAAAAATACGGCGGACAGTCTCACTCTAATTGACCTAGTCCTAAACTTATCTTGTACTATGGGTACTAGGCAACCATAAACTAATAGAGTAATATATAATTAAATACATAGAAATTATCCATCACTCATCACATCACATTTTAATCTTCAATTCAATCCACCTTGTTTTCAAAAACATATTGCAATTATGGTTCCGTAACCCTTTTGCTTAGTCTACGCAGTCCATCCCTTCGTTTGTCCTACATAAAGGACATTGAAATTAGTGAAGACACTTTTTTTAGCCTGAACTTGGTTGTTAAATAAAGTTTAACAATGGTTTATTTGTTATAGTTAACTCGGCTTATTAGTATATTTCAAAGTTTAAATACAAGTGGTGCGTGGTTATTTATAACCTAGTAGTGAGTGTCGTCGGGTTAAAAACAAAAACCGATCAACCATAACGCTCTGAAATACGAGATGTTTTTAGCGGTCACCCATCCTGTTTTGGTCTGCTCGTATGGTTGCTTAACTTCGCCTCGTTGGATAATATTTTCAACGAGTTACTTAATTGCTATGCTATTGCTATTGTCGCCATTATAAATGTAGTTTTGACTTTTTTTTTTTCATTGGATAAGTTTTTTAGGTCTTCATTAAGGTCACTTCAATTATTTGTGTTAATTTTTGTATTTTCTTATGAATATAATTTGGCATTTGACATTGATACTTTTTTTTTAAACACCTATATTTATAAAATCGTGTAATGGTTTAAAAATAAGTACTTATTTATGAATAATTATTATGTTAGCTTTACTACTGCAACTTAAGAACAAACCGTCAAGTAGTTTTAAGTATGTATGTGTGTACTTGGTATTGGCTTGTAGCGTGTGTTTACCGAGAACCGAACCCGGTTTCACAAGCTGTCATTGAACAGCGTTCATCACTCATCGGCTGCGTCTGCGCATGTAGGTATATACGAGCAGACAAGCGCTTAAAAAAACGAATTGATCTAGACCCATCCAAAATAAGCTCTAGGCTTAGACTCGACAACGATAGACATGATTAACCTTTAGGATTGCAATTTAGAACTATTTGCATTCTCAAGACTACAATCTCAAGACTGCCAATGCGTTGCCAACCCTGAGGACACGGAATGCTTCCATGCTAGTAATTTCACCGGCTCTTATCCACACACCGGAACACAACAATGCGACTGCTGCTTGGCGGCAGGTTAAGGATAATTATGGTGGTAGCGATCAGGTCGTACCCCGCACAAGGTCCTCCACCACTAAAATACGTAGTCATTTAATTATTCACTACAAAAAAACTCAGTTTCAGGAAGTTAAGCACACTTAGAGAAAATAATGAGTTAAAAAAGATTTTTTTTTCATGTTTAGCATTTAGTTACAAAGTAATTTGTTAAGTTTTAACTTTAGTTTGAACTACAATATTAAAAATAACCCAATATCACTATAATTTACGGTAAAACTTTAAGCGTTCACTACTCGTTAGATAAAATTACAAATCTGATTTCTAAACTATGTACGTACTAATTAATTAACGCTAAGTAAATATCTTTTAAAAACTTACATCACTACTTGATTGGAATGTTCGTTAAATATTTGACGACACTAATTAAGACTAAGGTTACGTATCATTAGAGCTTCTTCTTAAATTACACATTATATTATGTAAAATTAACAACCTATAACCTCTTATCTTTAATTTGTCCTAAATTTAGGACACACGTAACGAAGCTCATAATTAAAAAAATATTACTTAACTTTTTTCCGCGACAGTACAATAAAAGTCAACAAGACACAACTGTGTCATCTGTGACCTCAAACTTATCGATCACAATGAGAAATGACTCGTAACCGCCTGACCTTTGGGTCCATTTGGCGTTGGCGCGATAACACGCGATTTCGACAATGGCTGTTTAAAATGTGACGCTTTGGGCCTTAGGGGGAAAAGGTTTTTAATGCAATATTTATTTCGGGGATGGTTTTTTTTTACATGACAATTATGAAGCACGTTTTTTTTTAATCTGTAATGGAAGAATTAATATTTAATTTAGCTAAGCAAAGAACGAAGGCCCCTTAATTATTATGACACATTTGATTATTATTATTGCTATTTTTATCTAAAGTACAATCAACTACAAAAGGTTTTTTTTTAATATTAAATAAAAATCAGAGTTCAAGCTTACACAAATTGACTATGCCTAGTTAGAGCTTCAGTTTGGAATCAGGTCAATTTATGCAATTGGTTATCTAGCGGTGATTTTAGCTCGATTTTATGGAAATCGGTTTGGCCGTTTAAAAGATATCAGCTCTGAAAGAAAGGGTCAGCATTATATCGGGGGTTTTAAAAGATAAAGATAAAAGATATTTATTCAGTAAGTAGGCCGCACGGGCACTTTTACACGTCAAGAATCTACCAGCGCTTCCCAAGAGGAGACCATGCACTGCCGAGAAGAAACGCGGCAAGAAACTCAGCAGGCAGTCGTTTTTATCAAATAGCATGCGTAGTTCAGCAGGAAAACATGTCAAAAATATTACGAGAGAGACAAAGGAGGGGGGGGGGGGAAGAGAGGAGAAAAAAAAACACAGGACAACCAAATTAAAGTTTGATATGCTTTCCCACATCAACGGTGTCCCCTAGACAAACAACTCTGCAATTTTACAAATTATGAATTACTAAGTTTCGGGTTTAGGCCAAGCATTTTTATCAGATAGTCCTCGACCCTATAGTACGCTTTAGATATTAACGACTTTTTTGAGTAATTTTTAAGTGCTGGACTCACTTTTGTTAATGTAGTTTAATATTTAATTCAATATGTTAATATTTTATCTATATAATTAATATCTAATAACAACGCAGTCCTTCACCTGAGTAACCTAGCCCCCTTAACAAAGTTGGTTCGATTTTAGATGTTTCATAAGAACCATAATGATTACAGAATCAATTTGTCTCTGTACCGAGACGAATCGTTCTTAATAGACAGACAGACTGACAGTAATGGAGGTGATTTATAGATCTCATCAATGTTAGTAGATATTTCGTAATGACTCCAGCGATAACATCAAACTTAGGTATTGAAATTTAAATTTACATTTGACTGCTGTTTTAGAGTTCTGTAGCAAAAGAGTGCTGAAATGGACTCTATTATGAAACCTTTGTTGTCTAGCACTATTCTAACTTTTAAAAGCGGTTTTGAACCGGAATTAATAGCGGGTTTATTTTGATACATAAACGTAAAAACTGTTTTCCTAAAACAAAAAGACACATAAACGTCAAACACACAAATAACGTGGCTATCTATTGGTAAAAGATTATCAAAATCGGTTCAGTAGGTCCAGAGATTAACCCTTACAACGTCACAAACTTAACCTCTTATAATAATTATAGTATATCCTCGTCGTAAGGCCCAGCGTCCTAAAATTAGGACATTCGTCAAACTGACTTTTGGCTTTATTTGACCGATTCAATATGGATTCAATATTATTTTTCGAACGAAATTAGACGTGGGCTTTACGAGGATGTACAGTCACGAAATTTAATTGGGTACCCACCTTAGGTCCAAAGTCAATCTGACATTCTACAACAATAAGGTTGAGTTTCGTAAAAGTTACAAATGACTTGACATCTCTAATGAGATTGACGACTTCAAGCATATTTTTCTTGTAATGGGTCCCAAATGAACGCTCGTGACTGTACCTATAGATATTGTTGCACATAAACAAATACAACACATTCACACACACCAAATCACGCCTGTTTCCCAGAGGGGTAGGCAGAGACCACTTCTTTCCACTTGCTACGATCTTGACAAATCTCTTTCGCTTCTTCCACATTCATACATCGAGTCATGCACGCACGTCGGTTTCGGGTACTTAAGATTCGTCTTTTCCAGTATTTCTCCGATTTGACAACACATGTTTGCATCAATATAGATAATGTAGATCTCTTCCAGTTATCCTTGGTTTTTCTTTAGCTATTATATACCAAAAGATAAACTACAAATAATAAAAAGCCCTAGTATGATCGGGAGGTACGGAACCGTCGTTGTGCTTGTCAGACTCGCGCTTGACCTTTTTTATTTATAGCTATGCCATGGTTTTTGTGTTAAGTATGAATAAGGCGGTACGGAACCCTCGGTGCGCTATCAGACTTGCGCTTGACCGGTTCTTTCATAGCCACGCCATGGTTTTAGACAAACGGAGCTCTATTTGCTAATAGGATTTTATTAATAGTAGATTTAGGTTAATTTTAGGTGTAGTTTACAATTATGATTTATATTTAGTAGTTTTTAATACATACATACATTAAATCACGCCTGTTTCCCAGAGGGGTAGGCAGAGACCACTTCTTTCCACTTGCTACGATCTTGACAAATTTCTTTCGTTTCTTCCACATTCATACATCGAGTCATGCACGCACGTCGGTTTCGGGTACTTAAGATTCGGCCCTTGTTAGCGACGCGCTCCCCTTTTAAAAATAATGTCTGCATAAATAGATATGAACTGTTTAAAATAAGGTAGATTAAGTTAAGTTTAGTTTTACGGTAATGGCGGCCAATCAGTCTGTTGCTAGTCACGAGCCAAACCGCACGGCTACACTTGTACAATTTTAAAATAAATCCCTTGTGCCAGTATCCTGCCTTATGATTATTCGCGTTGTGTGTACCTACCTAACAAGCTACAAAGTGGTCTTCGAACCTGATTATGTATCATACGCCGCAAAAGATGGAAACGCGCAATGCGAAAGCACGCCGGGTACAAGCCGAGCACGCGGTGCACGAGCGCGAACAAAGTGAGGTTAAGCCGCCAAATGATCAAACTCCCAGTTTTTACACCGAAGCTCCAGTAGTGAAGCAAGTGCCTAGGGTTTTATTAAACACAAAGAGTGTATTCGGTAGCATGAAGTCGGAACCTGTGCCGCCACATATACCCGCTTACGGGGTAAAACCTACCACTTCTTGCGTCGGTGCAGCTTCAAGCAGCAAGGGCTCACGAACATCGTCGGCATCTAAGGAAGCGAAACGAAAACAGTTGCTTTTAGAAGCCGCAAAGCAGAAGGCTGCGATTAAAATGGACCTTATAGATAAAACCTTAGACGCGCAACTAGCAGCACTTAACGACGAGGAGGACCAAGAGGAATACAGTTCACAATTCGATGGCAATAAACCTCCTCACAGTGAAGTGGAGCAGTGGGTCGAGCACCAGAGCAACCACAGGGAACCACCTGAGGAGCAGCAAGCCCCCGACAATGAAGTCATTTCGGGCGAGCTGCACATTCCGGTCCCAGCATCGACGCCCGTGCCCGCCCAGCCCGCTGCGCCCAGCGCGGCCCCGCGCGCCGCCGGCCCTGCGCCACACGCGCCCGACGGCACCGTCGCAGCGCTCAACCACACGGTGCAATTGCTAGCCGGCGCCCTAAAGGACCTCTCCACTGCCAACAATCATGGGCCTAACGCCAGTTTGCTCAGCCGCATCAGCACGCCTAAGGACTTACCTGAATTCTCAGGCGACCAGTTGGAGTGGCTACAATTCAAACAGGCATACGACGAGTCTTCTGAGGTCTGTAAATTTACGGATAAGGAGAATTTATGGCGGCTGCGGAAATGTCTTCGTGGACCCGCCAGGGATGCTGTCACAGCTTTATTCATCAGCGCCACGTCACCCGACAGAGTAATGTCGACGTTGGAGCTACGTTTTGGAAATCCAGACAGCATTATTTGCCGAATTCTACACGACATCAAAAAACTGCAGCCGTTGCAACTGGACTATCATAAGGATATTATCACGTTCGCAGTGAAAGTTCAAAATTTTGTGGAAGCAGTACGAGCGGTTGGTCGAGAGGAGTACCTACAAGGCATGAATATCGTCTCCGTAATCCTGTCAAAGCTGCCCACTGTGCTAATTTCAAAGTGGTCGGACTATAGTTTCAAACTAATTAAGGATGCGCAGAAATCAAGGTTAGTCATTCTATCAGAGTTTCTTAATGACGAAGCAATAAAGATTTCTACAACTGCAAATTTACTGACCACTATACGCAGCGATCACTACAAAAACAAATCTGATTACTCATCCTTACGAACACAGACTGTCTTACTGCAAGCCGAAGAAGGCGGTTCAAAGTGTCTATTTTGCCGTACAGCTGTTCATAAGTTAACAGATTGCAAGAGGTTTAAAAAGGCACTGCGCAAGGTGCGATGGCAACATGTCAAGAAAAATAGCCTGTGTTACAAATGTATTGACTCCAAACACGAGCGAGATACATGTAAAGCCCCCGTGTGCGACAAGGACGGCTGCGGAGCTCCGCACCACCGCCTGCTACATTACGAGGTAAACAACAGCTGGGAGCGTGACGTCACGCCGCCTGCACTGTTGTCGAGTGCAAGCGCACCGAATAATAGCTTCGCCACAAACGTAGGAGTGCCACGGGACCCCGTAGTCAAACCGGTTTCGGAGACATTAACGCATATCGACGCGAGTGATAATAAAGTGTTGCTAAAAGTAGTGCCTATCCGCGTACACGGACCTAACGGTATATTCTCGAGCACCGCCCTGCTTGATGACGGCTCGTCGGTGTCTTTGCTGAGCGCGGGGCTCGCGCGGCGCGCCGGTCTGCGCGGCCGCGCCGGCACATTGCGCGTGCGCGGGGCGTTCGCCGATAACGAACTAGTTTGCCAATCTACTGTCGTGAATGTGAACCTTACGGGTATGAACAATAAGGTGTATAGTATAAGGATGCGTTGTGTAGATGAGTTAAATTTGCCGTTGCAAAGCTTATCTATTTTGAATAGTATTAACTCTTCATATTTAATGGAAATAAAAGATAAGCTTTGTACTTCTGATTCCAAGCCCGAAATGTTAATCGGGCAAGATAATTATCACCTGTTGTTGCCTTCACAAATTAGGTTAGGTAAATGTAATGAGCCGTGCGCAACCCTTACCCCCCTAGGATGGTGCGTTCATGGAAAAGTTTACGTGCCGCGGGGCGTCCGCCCGCCGACCGAGGCCGAGTCTAACCTGTTTATTACAGAGTGCGAGGAGGGAGCGGTCATAACGGAGAACGAGCATTTGCTACGGCAGATCCACGAGGAGGTCCGACGTTCGTTCGTGTTGGACGCTATGGGCGTGACGAGCGCGCCGCGGCAGAACGCGGAGGACGTGCGCGCTGCCGCGCTGCTGGAGCGATCCGCGGAGCTGCACGACGGGCGCTGGCACGTCGGCCTGCCGTGGCGGGGCGCGCCCACCATGCCCAACGCACGCCCGAACGCGCTCACCAGGATGAAGGGTATCGAGCGCAAAATGAGTAAGAATCAGGGTTTCGCCGAAAGGTACCGTGAACGAGTCAATCATTTGTTAGAAAATGATTACGCGAGGGAGCTTGGAGAAGGGGAGCTTGGGGTCACGCCAAATACATGGTATTTACCCCACTTTGGCGTCGACAACCCCAATAAGAAGAAACTCCGGCTGGTCTTTGACGCGGCTAGTAAGGTAAATGGTTCTTGTCTAAATGATTATTTACTCACAGGGCCCGACCTATTGTCATCACTTCTAGGTATAATGCTGCGCTTTAGGGAACACAAGGTAGCAGTAACGGGTGACATCCAGGATATGTTCTTAAGGGTCAAGATCCGAGAAGAAGACCAGCACGCGCTAAGGTTCTTGTGGAGAGGAAGCTCCACAGAAAATATGAAGACGTACGCAATGACGTCACTTATCTTTGGTGCCAACTGTTCGCCGTTTGTCGCGCAGTTCGTCAAAAATAGGAACGCAAGGCGGTATGAGTCATCGTTCCCCGCTGCCGTAGACGCCATCTGCAACTCGCATTATATGGACGACTACATTCACAGTCTGCCCGACGAGGCAACAGCCATCGAAATGGTAAGGAATGTCAGCGATATCCACAGGGCGGGCGGCTTCTTGATAAGAAACTGGACGAGTAACAGCCTTGCAGTCTTGGACAGCATGCCGAAGGAGACCTTGGGTACAGCTGCCGTAAGGTTTAAAGTCGGCCAGCAACATGAAAGCGAGCGTACACTAGGTCTCATTTGGTATCCCGCTGAAGACATGCTAGGGTTCGATTTGTCTTTGAAACGCATACCAGAAGACATTATTAAAGGTGAGAAAAGGCCAACAAAACGTTTAATGCTTAAGGTCATCATGTCCATCTTTGATGTGCTTGGTTTCTTGGCACCTTTTACGATTCAAGGGCGAATCATGCTGCAAGATACCTGGCGATTTAATATCGGTTGGGACGATAACATTCCCGACGATATTTATCACAAGTGGCGACGTTGGATTGACCTACTTACGGTAATTAGTGATATACGTTTACCTAGGTGCTACAAATCTGCTGAGCTGAGTTGCGACAGAAACGGGAGATCGGCGTCCGCGAAAGCGAGCGAGACGCAAGATCAACCGATATCCGAGTGCTCCAGCGCCGCCAACGCAACGCTGCTATCTTTCTCACCCACTCCGCCTGGCAACGGTGCGTCTACGGTCAGGGCTACGAGGTGCTACGAGAACGTAGCGGCCGCTACTGGTGCTACGGACGGAGTAAGTTATAATAACTTGCAATTACATATGTTTAGTGATGCTAGTACTCGAGCTATGTGTACAGTAGCTTATTGGCGTTGGGAAATAAACGGTTTTATTAAAGTAGCCTTTATTGTCAGCAAGTGTAAAGTTATGCCTGTAAAGCCATTGACTGTGCCCAGAGCCGAGTTACAAGCAGCTTTATTAGCAGCAAGGTTAGCTAACACTATAGGGAAGGAGCATAAATTGATTCCGGCGCGCCGATATTTTTGGTGCGACTCCACTACGGTCTTGCATTGGATCCGCAACAATACGCGCACATATAAAACGTTCGAGGCGAACCGCTTAGGTGAGATCGACGAGTTATCCCGCGTAGACGAATGGAGGTACATACCTACAAAGTTGAATGTGGCCGATTTAGCTACGCGGGAGGAATTCGATCAGACCCTGCAAGGGCAATGGTTCGCGGGCCCGAACTTTTTATATGAAAATGATTTTTTATGGCCAAAAGATATTATTTGCCCACAGTTAGACACGACCGCGGCAGAATGCGTTGCCGCTGTACAGGAGACTTCGGTCGCTTTAGCTGTTCCGGACCCCCTACGATTTTCTTCTTGGCTTCGCCTATTGCGTGCCGCAGCTACGGTGCTGAAGTTTATCGACAAAAAATGTAAGGGTCTTGCGGGTCAAGTTGACTGTACCACAATGGAACGTGCCGAAAGATTACTACTACGGCACGCGCAGTCGGAGTCCTTTGGTTGTGAACTGACGGCAATTAAAAAAGGTAAGCCATTAAACCGCGACAGTAGACTGCTTTCATTGTCACCATTTTTGGACGAATACGGTCTGCTGCGGGTGGGCGGCCGTATCAACGCTGCGACAGATGTAGACCTGGAAGTGAAAAGGCCAGTGATACTCGACGGACGGCATCCTGTGGCTCAGCTGATCGTCCGACACTACCACGTTCAGGCCGCCCACGGCTACCAGGAGACCGTAGTCAACGAGCTGAGACAGCGTTATTGGTTACTGCGACTAAGACCTACTGTTAAGTTCGTAGCGTCGAGGTGCATGCTGTGCAGGATCCGCAAATGCAAACCCCAAGTACCACGAATGGGTGATTTGCCTAAGGCACGGATGGCACACCATCAGCGGCCCTTCTCGTACTGCGGGCTGGATCTTTTCGGTCCGATGGAAGTCGTTGTGGGCCGACGTCGGGAAAAAAGGTATGGAGTTTTGTTTACTTGCCTGACGGTGCGTGCGGTCCACATCGAGCTGGTGTCCTCCTTGACGTCGGACTCACTCATCATGGCGCTGAGGCGGATGGCGGCGAGGCGCGGTTGGCCACGCCAACTCTTTTCAGATAACGGTACTAACCTGAGAGGCGCCTACGCAGAGCTGCAACGATCGATTCAGGAACTGGACACTGAAAACTTGAAACGTCTAGGTGTCAACAAAGGGATGGAGTGGGTTTTCATCCCCCCTGCCACTCCCCATTGGGGTGGGGCTTGGGAAAGGCTAATTCGTAGCGTTAAAACGACACTTAAAGTAATTTTGAACGAACGAGCACCACGGGACGAGGTCTTAAACACGCTCATGGCCGAAGTAGAAAATATAGTGAACAGCCGTCCCCTGATGCACGTCTCGGTCGAGAATGGAGACATTGAGTCTCTTACCCCCAACCACTTCCTTCTCACGACATCGTCAAACCTGCCTACTATCGGTGCGTTCGACGACTCTGACCTGTACCTACGAAAACATTGGCGAACGGCTCAGAGGTTGACGGATATGTACTGGCAGAGGTGGGTAAAAGAAATTTTACCTGACCTCATACCGAGAAGGAAGTGGCATGAAGAACGGAAGCCGCTACGAGTGGGTGACCTTGTCCTCGTAGTGGATCCAAACTCTCCTCGCAATATGTGGCCGAAGGGCTTGGTCACACAGGTATTCCCTGGCAAGGACGGCCGCACCCGATTGGTCGAGGTGAGGACCGGAACCGGGACGTGGCGGCGGTCCGCGGCACGCGTCGCACCTATCTCTCTGGTGGATGAGTGCTGAACCAGCACTAAGGTGGGGAATGTTAGCGACGCGCTCCCCTTTTAAAAATAATGTCTGCATAAATAGATATGAACTGTTTAAAATAAGGTAGATTAAGTTAAGTTTAGTTTTACGGTAATGGCGGCCAATCAGTCTGTTGCTAGTCACGAGCCAAACCGCACGGCTACACTTGTACAATTTTAAAATAAATCCCTTGTGCCAGTATCCTGCCTTATGATTATTCGCGTTGTGTGTACCTACCTAACAAGCTACAGGGTCTTAGGATGGCAAATCGTAGTGATTCTTAAGAATGCAACTTTCACAGAACCCACTAGCCATGTGGCCTGTGTGCTCTTTCGCCTTTAATGACCTTTACATACATGGTAAATAAATATTCAGGACATGTTTTTGTATGGCCAGTATCATGAATAGTACTTTTAGTGCCCTGTAGTACTTTAATGTGACTGGTGCATAATGAGAGGCGTTAGTACACGAGTGTGGTTTTATGAAACTAGCCGATACTTTAATGTGAACATTAAGGTGCAGACACATCGAATATCGATACTTTAATGACAGGCGATACTTTAATGTTAATAATACAACCACAGATACAGGTTTCTTAATATCGTTTCTGAACATATTGTAGGAAAGTTATGACATGGATGTAGATAAATGTTTTTTATAGCACTTCGAACTACAAGTTATAGAATGGCTAGAAAAGTAACGTTACAACAATTACTACATCACAATTTTTTTTTATCTGTGCGGAACCCTAAACCACTAGTAGGTGTTGCCCTGCTCAAGTAAACGCTCATGAAAATTTTAAATGCATTAAGTTCACTGTGCCGACAAATGTCGCCGTCCATTTGCATCTCGGGCCTGAACGGTTGCGGAGGATCTTTTTCTGAATTATTTGGCAATGGAACAATTTGTATGTTTGAGGAAGTTAAAGTAAACAAAAAAAACTTTAAGTGTTATATTTGTTCTTGAGTCTTGGATGTTTTCTTTATATTTGCGGATGTATTTCTATCTAGGCGTACTTTTTCGAGTCAAATCGGAGAAATACTACAAAAGGGCCGAATCTTAAGTACCTACCCCGAAACCGACGTGCGTGCATGACT
>OZ014467.1:935091-1021771 GCA_963966035.1 Acleris laterana | reverse complement strand
ATTCATACATCGAGTCATGCACGCACGTCGGTTTCGGGTACTTAAGATTCGGCCCTTTTCCAGTATTTCTCCGATTTGACTCGAAAAAGTACGCCTAGGGCGGCCCCTTCCGACTCGTCCACTCACTTTTGATCTGTAGTTTTTAATACTTAAGTTAATTATAAGTAACTATTCGATTATAAGTAAATATACCATATTGCCTATGACAAGTTATCGTATGGTTTTTAACACAGCCGCCATTACTGTCAAGTAAAGGACAAGTGACAAATAACGTTTTACTTTTGAGTGGCGTAACCATTGACTATGGCCTTAATCAATATCTTACCGTCTCTCTCTTTGTTACAGAAACAATACTGCAACACCAGAACCGAGATCTGCTGCCGTATTGAAGTATCCACTCTTTCTGGAGCCAGCGACCTCCAAGGGTCCTTAGGGTTCGGGGCAGCCACCTTCAACGCGAACTCAAACGCCAACCGCCAGGGAGGTGGACTCTTCGTGTCATCTAGCCAAGGAAGTGGGTCCAGCAGTTCCAACTTCGGACAAGGCAGCCAATCAGGACAAGCTGGTTTCGGCGCTGGCCAATCAGGACAGACTGGTGCAGGCGCTGGCCAATCTGGACAAAGTGGATTTGGATCCAGCCAATCAGCATTCAGCTCTAGCTCTTCTAACCGTTTTGGAGCTGGTACTACTGGAAGCTTTGGTCAAGCTGGTCAGGCGGGACAGGCTGGACAGGCTGGTCAGACAGGACAGTCTGCGTTTGGATCTAACAGCAACTTTGGATCTGGGTCTTCTAGCTTTGGAGCCAACCGTGGAAGCAGCTTTGGGCAAGGTCAAGGATTTGGAGCTCAAGGCACTGGTATCAGCGCAACTGGATCTTTCGGCTCAGGGTCAGGTTCAGCTAATAGAGAAAGCTCCACCTTCGAGTCTTCGAGCCGAGGATCTGGGTTCGGCAGCACTGGCAACAAATTCGGCGCTGGAGCTTCATTCGGAGTCGGTTCCACAGTTGCACCAGCAACTGGTGGACGTTTTGGAGGAAACGAAGTAGTCTACAAGCAGACCAGCCAATCCAACTTCGTGGAGACTGATTCCTTCTCTGCTGGGAGCGACAATGCTGGTATCTACAGACCTGGAGCCAGCGGCAGTGGCCTCAAACCTGGCATTCCTTACCTGCCCCCTGTAGACAACAGCAACCAGCCTACCAATGTGGTATCTTCCACTGCTTTCCCATCCACCTTCCAGACTAGTCCTCGTCCTTTCATCACTCCTAGACCCACCTACCTGCCTCCTTCTACGTCTGCCCCAGGATATCTGCCTCCTGTTGGTGAGCAGACCATCAACACGGAGACCAGACTGCCTGGACCACCGACTTACATTGATGGACAGCTCCTTCTGGACGCCAATAGACAGACCGTCAGGCCTCCCAGCGTGACACCGCCACCAAGTGAGTATATTATACAATTAATTAATTTTAGTGGTGGTAAGACCTTGTGCAGGGTCCGTTCAAAATAACGTTGCCATCAAAACTAATACCAGTTTTTGCAAGCTTTTTATTAACACACAATGTTTGTATGTTCGAGTATGTGAGTTTTGATAAACTCTTGCAAGACCATTTTGAACCAGTTCCGGTTGATTGGGCTTAAAGGACCACATATGTAAACCCGATGACAATGGCATGGTATTTAAGATGATGATGGAATCGAAAGATGGCGATAGGATCCCCGCTATACTTAAAATAGACCCACCGTGTTGGGACTCATTAGTTTGGTATTGATCAGAAAATAATAACAATACAGTTGGCAACAAAAGCTTCTACCAAAAATAATGAAATTTTTGACAGAAGTTTATTAAAAACGGTGTCCCATTGTTTTACCGAAACTCGTTTCATAGAACGTATCATTTCACCGAATTTCCCTTCAACGAACGTTGTTTTCTGCTGAAGCCCTCAGGTTTTCAGGTCATCTTATTTACTAATATATTAATTACATATAATACGTTGGGTTCGACTTGCGACTATCACAAAATCCAAATTCCTTCGGCTAGAAAAGCAAGTCGATGAAATAAAAAATCTGCGAAGAAATACATTCTATGAAATAAGCTTCAGAAATATTTCTTTCTTCTAACTGCCCCGTCTTCCCTAGGTGAAGTCCCGTCAGGGTGCGCTGCTGCACTGAAATGCACCCCCATTGAGTACTGCACTGCTGAGGGAGTCATGTCCAACACTACAGTTGTGCTCACGAGGGACCAGGAGGCCTACAGAGTTCCCCTTACTGTAAGTTTAATATCGGACATGAGACAGGAGACAATTCGGTATACATTGCAAAGTCAACACGCTGATGCATCACTGAGTTTCATATAAGCTGCGCCATGTACATTGAAATGCCACCTGACACCTGTCATTGTCAAGATGGTGAAATAGGGTGGTAGTCTTGGTTTTTTGTTTAATAAATCAATACAATGTATAGCAAACCTATATAACAAAGTTTAATAACCTTATTTTAGGCAACTTAACGGGAAAAGGTGACCACTTTTTTTCGTTAAGTTACTCGCTGATAGTTCAGCAGCCTAGTATGGCTGCGTCTATATCGCGTGTCAAATGTGAATAAAACAAGCGCCACTCTCGTACGTTACGTGTCAGAAGCTGACGAATGCCTTATCCACACTTAGTCACTTTTTTATTATTTATTTCTAAAAAAAACTTTGAAAGGAAAAGGTACAGACCTTGTTTTTCATAATCTTTACAATATATTCAAAAATCGTTCGTTTGAAGTTGAGCTTCGCAACTCTCTTTAAGACTGCACAATCCAATAAAGTTGTGTACGGCAAAGTCACCAGACCTGTACCCGGCCTCTGCCTATACTTTGTATGAGTGGAAAGACTACGAAATATATATTTCCCACTCGCACTCATATAAGGTCAGATGTTAATGGATGCTTCTCCAACAGGACTGCAAGGTGCTCGAGACTGGACTTGTTGGAAAGTGCTGCCGCGATCCCTACTACACTGACCCGTGGCCTACCAACCAGCTCGGTAAGTTCTATTGACAACGAAGAGGTTATGCTCTTAAACGGGTTGCTGTCGAAATGGAAAAGTCGCTTGTTGTCGACCAAACGGTCATACGTGCGACAACTTAAACCTGTGATCCCAGTCCCAGGGGTTGACGACGACCTGCAAGACCTGCTGGTCCACGTTACGATAGTGGATCCCATTCAAACAGGTTGTGACTTTAACTTTTGGCTTTCCATTAATGGAATAATCCATATTCATACACTGATAGGTAAGCACCTACTTACTTACAAAATACTTTCTTATACGAGTATATATGAAAAAAAAAAAGTTGTAATTTTCCTCGCGTAGAAATAAGCTGTCACATTATGCGTACGTATCCAGTCTATGCATTTCGTGTTACCAGCTATACCAGAAAGGTTTAGGTACTTAATTAAATGTAAACAAACCAAACCACGTGACTCTGTTAAACAGCCAATCACAACTATTTTGTCGAGCTTCGACGTGTCAGTGCTCTGCTGTTATTGCCTGACGAACTAAATCACGTGGTTTTTTTGTTTACATTTAGTTAAGTACCTAAACCTTTCAAGTATAGTGATATTTTAAATTTGCTGTCATTTTTTTGAGTTCTAGTCAGACTCTAGCAGTCTCTGATGTCTTTGTACAGGTAAATGGGTGCCCGGCGTGTTCGGTGGTAACGATGGTAAATACGTGGCCGACAGCCGTGGCAGCTCCAGCGTGAACCGGCCGGCGGTCACCGCCCGCCCAGCGGTCACCGGCTCCACTCTGCTCAACAACTTCAGGTTAGACATTATTCTGGACTGACCAGCTACCTATGCGAGCGAGCCCTGCGGCCCTAGTATGGCTGCGTCTAAGTATATCGCGTGTCAACTGTGGATAAAGCATCCGTCACTTTTTTGACACGTGTACTTATTTACCTGTCAGAAGGTGACGGATGCCTTATCCAAAATTTATTTGGCTATCACGGAGATAGCCAGGGATCGGAAACCTGGTCAATTTCCTTCCCTATTCGGTAGCTCTTTAGTTGCATTTTCACTTGCTGAATTTGAAATCAAACCGGTTCATAACAACAATGTTTAGCACTCAAAGAAGGCATAAGATGCCAGTTTCGGTTTGATTTTACTAGTAATGCTTTGCCACTACTAGCCACGTATTTTTTACTAGCGACCCGCCCTCGCTTCACTTCGGTTTATGTGAGTGTGGCTATCTAACACTGAAAGAATTTTGCAAATCGGACCAGTAGTTCCTGAGATTAGCGCGTTCAAGCAAACAAACAAACAAACAAATTCTTCAGCTTTATAATATTTATTAGTTTAGATTAGTCGTATAATAATTAAATTTTCTACAGAAACACACCGAAACCGACCGTACCTTCATTCGGACCCAACCAAGTTACCCCTGGCTTCCCCACCACCGCCACTCAATTCGGACAGAAAGGTCAATTTGAGGTCAAACAGCAAGGTCAATTCGGGCAAGGAGGTCAAGGCCAATTCGCCGTTGGCGGTCAAGGTCAATTTGGCGCCGGCGCCCAAGGGCAAGCCGGACAGGCTGGTAAGTTTGATTAACTATAAGATTGTATTAATTATTATGTTTTCCCACGATGTAGTTAATATTTATGTTTGTTTATGAATTTTGACCTTTAACTGTTGGCTTTGTTTTAGAATATTTTGTTTAATGGCTCTTTTACACTTTGACCTATAACGATGTGTTTGGTGACTGTTTGTTTTATAGCATAGACAAAAATGTATAAAGATATCAGTCTTTATTAATGGGCAGTTTCTTAATACATTTATCTGTCATTAATGTCGATTTTTTTTGTCAAAGTACTAGTGAATCCTTATGCCAGAAAAATAATAATATAAATGTATCGATTTGACAGACGTATTTCACTATTCAACGCATGTATAGTTCGTTCGTTAAAATAGTTAGCATGACTTCAAAAGGTGGCAATGCACACTATTTAAACGAATGAACTATATATTTAAAATTAAACAAAAAACCCTCCATAATAGAACAGAAAACGATTTATAATAAAGTTTAGCCAATTGACAACAGAAACCAAGATGAACCTCTTTAAGCATGTTTTTTATTAGAACACCTTTTCAAAAAAATCCTCTCATCAATTAGCCATCAAAAATTTGCCCACAGGATTCTCGCAAGGATCATCCCAGTCCCAGTTTAACCAGAACACATTCTCGCAAACCCAGAGAGGTCAAGGTCAAGCCGTGACCTCAGGCCAAGGTCAATTCGGTCAACGCGGTCAAGGCCAATTCGCTCAAGGAGGTGCAGGCCAATTTGCTCAAGGAGGTGCAGGTCAATTTGCCCAAGGAGGCACCGGCCAATTTGCCCAAGGAGCCGCAGGTCAATTTGCTCAAGGAGGTTCAGGCCAATATGCTCAAGGGGGTGGAGGCCAATTTGGTATTGGAGGGCAGGTGTCACTAACGGAACAGGTAATTGATTAGTACTCAAGAACTTTTATATACAGTACAATGGAAGAGGTGATGAATATGCATAATAAATAAATAAATATGAATACGAGTATGTCTTTAGCCCTAGTGAAAATGCTCATGATATAAAGGGTGTAAATTATAGACAAAGCATACCAAACATATAGCCTTCTACACTTGAACTTGAACTCATACGACTTAAGTACAGTCAAGGTTAAAAATAAACATCCACATAAAGTTGCAAAAATATTTACACATTGCGATAGTAATAAGGTCCTGTATAGATATTTTCGACACTTACTTAATTATCATTTTTTATAATTATTTATTTTTAAAGAAAATACAATTAAATATTCTGTTAATATTTCAAGCGTCTACCTGTTGCTTTTATTAATATTGAGGAAAAAAACACGTTTGTTGTATAAGATTTAATATTTTTTGATTTTGTTATTAGTATTGGTTGTTATAGCTGCAAGAAAAATATCACAGTTGGAGCCCTTAAAATAAGACAGAATCATACTATTATCATAGTATTAATAAAACCTAACCCCCACAGGCAAGACGTGACCAAAGCTACGCGCAATCCCAGCGAGGTCAATCTATCGTGACCGGTCAAGGTCAATCAGTCATCGCTGGCCAAGGTCAAGGTGTGCGCCAAGGGCAAGGGTTCAGTGTAGAGAACGAATACTCCGAGTCAGCCTCGAGGGTGTTCCTGCAACAGTATACCGCTGGAGGACAGTGTGGCGTGTTTAATGTAAGTAGTTTTAGTTTATTATTTATTTATTCTTTAAATTAGTACAAATGGCGGACCTAACTCAACAGAAAATGAAGACAGATAAAAACTAAAAACTTAAAACATAATTATCCTAATTATTGCTAATAAATTCTACAGTAAATATATAAGTCACATAATAATGTATATAATACTTTTTTTAATAGCCTATTTGCGTGTCCCACTGCTGGGCAAAGGCCTCCCCTCTTTTCCGCCATTCGTCCCGATTGAGTGCATGCTCCCGCCATTCGCTCTGAAACGCGTCTAAGTCATACCGCCATCTCCTTTTTGGTCTGCCTCTGCTCCGGTGGCCATCTTGCGGGGTCCATCCAGTGGCAACCTTGGCCCATCGTTCCGGATGCATTCGGCAGACGTGTCCAGCCCAGTCCCACTTAAGCTTAGCGGTCTTGGCACCTACATCCGCAATACCAGTTTTGGAGCGCAGTTAAATAATAATAATTAATTATAATTATTTATAAATACATATAATAAAGGCGTATAGTACTGTTAGGCGATGGGCTTGCAACCTGTCACTAATACACTGGTAAACATCTTAGCCTAAGTGTGCAAAATGTGGTTACAGAATTATCAACAAGTTTTTAGAGTTGTTGGTAATTCTGTAGCTCTGCCTACCCCACTCTATGTATGTATGTATGTGTATACAGATTTAATAAACCTATAAAAACAAACACAGACTAAATCTTGGTGAGAAAAATAAGCGTATGTGCAATTTACGCTAAAAAAAGCAAATGCAAGTATTGTTCAAGGAAATGCTTTTAGAACAACTAAACATTACAACAAGTCCCTAGACTTTATCAAAACTTGGACAGCAGCTGCTTAAAAGAAACAAAGTTATTTTATAATAATCGTATTTAACGGACGGCCGATATTTACGACGTAAGAAAAAAACCGGATTTAAAATAGATCCGGTTTTGGTTTTCTACAAACTAATATCCTGTTAAAAACTCCTGGCAAATATCCAATTGTTTTAACCGTTATGTGACACGGTTTATGGCATTTAAAAGGGTTGACGTATAAACCGTTATACGTATAAGAAACCGATTAAAACCGGGTTATAAATCAAATTATAAAAAAGCGTGTAGTACTGTTAGGCGATGGGCTTGCAACCTGTCACTAATACACTGGTAAACATCTTCGCTTAAGTGTGCAAAATGTGGTTACAGAATTATCAAAAGTTTTTATAGTTGTTGGAAATTCTGTAGCTCTGCCAACCCCACTCTGGGAATAAAGGCGTGAGTATATGTTATAAAACAGTATGTATACTACGTTGGACGTAACCAGTTGGATTAATTGATTACTGTTTTGTTAAGGCGATGCGCAGTTTAATTTCCATACAACTTCATACAAATATAATAAAAAACTAAATTTAAAAAAATGTAATACAATGGAAAAACTAAATGACAATAATTTTTGGAAGAAATGCGTTTATATTCTTTCCTGAATTAGCTAATATGAATTAAAATCCGCTTCATAAAAAAAACCCTCTTTTGTGTTTTTTTTTTAACTATACAGGGTGTTAACGGGGTCGTGATACAAGTGATCACCTCTGTGTTCTGCCAGCGAATATGAGCAACTTTCCCTATGGAACCAGCTTGGAAATCGGGAAAAAAAATCAGCTGTTTCATAGAACAAGAACAGGGGTAGGTACTCGACCAAAATGTATGAAGCAGCTGATTTTTTTTTCCCGATTTCCAAGCTGGTTCCATAGGGAAAGTTGCTCATATTCGCGGGCAGAACACAGAGGTGATCACTTGTATCACGACCCCGTTAACACCCTGTATACTTCTAACCTCTTTTAATAATCCTCATATATTTGTATATGAGACACTTCGTCTTAACAGTGTTGCCAACTAATTATAAAATATGTTAATAATTCCAACCTCTCTAATGGCGTCTACTATAAAGTCAATTAATTAAGCCAACATCAAGCAAGAGCAATTAAACATAACGTAACGTAATTAATTATTTAGATATTGCGCTAAAACTAGAAGATCATGACTCATACACGTTTTTTTTTTAAATAATAACTGTATATTTCCTGTCCTGCTAGCATTGTACCGAAAAAAACTTCTCAAAATGTGAAAGTTTCTTATGAGAAATTCTCGGAAATTTCCAAGAATATTCTTTAACTCTCTATGGAAAGAGAACATTCTCAATGCTCTTAAATGTTTCCGATAATATACTCGGTAATTTCTTGAGAAGATTTCTTAACTTCTGAGAATATTCTGCAACTTGTACATTGCTCCTGCCAATTATCCAAAAATAATCATACAATTTAGTTATTTCGTTATACAATAGACTTTTACTGTTTTTCTTCAGAGTATTGTGAAATGTCACTAGCACTACACTAGCTCTAGACTAACGTTTTTCACCCTCCAAATCAAGTTCAATTTCCATGATTTTTAAAAAATCTAGTTCTCATTCAAAACTAGGAAGCTCGGAAAGGGAAACGTACATAGGGTAAAGTCACCAGTTGTAAGCCCGAGACCTGTAGTCAGCCTCTGCCTATTTCTATGAGTGGGAATAGCACGAAAGATATATCTCCCACTCTTCGCACTCATATAAGGTCGACTAGTAGTCTCTGGGTGACTTTACCCTACCTAGTTTTTCATATCTGCAGCAACTAGGTTTAAGGGGAGAGAAACGTTCTGTTTACAAATTTGGTCAATATTCATCATAATAATATCATCATTAGGGAATAAAATTTAACCGGTTATTAGACGTTTTTGTACGAAAATAACTGGCTAAAAACCGGTTAAAACCGGTTATTTGCATTCGCTAATCATCATGCATATAATATTCTAAAAAAAAACTCAAAATTGCCAAATACTTATTCTAATGCCACTGCTAGATGCGTCACTCATTAAATCTTTACATAGTATAAAACAAACTGGCTTCCCGCTGTCTGTCCCGCTGTATGTACGCTCATATCTTTCAAACTACGCAACGGATATTAATGCGGTTTTCATCAGTAGATAGAGGGATTCAAGAGGAAGGTTATGATTATAAACTTACATAAACCGAAGCGAAGCGAGGGCGAGTCGCAGTATTACATAACGTAATTGCACAATAAACCTCGTATCTCATAAGTCGTGACGTACAATTTTAAACTTAAACTAGAACACAATTAAGTTCAAACTCATACATCTCGAAATGTCAGATACGAGTTTTTTCTAAAGTAGTAACAACAAATGTATTTCCTCTCCCAGGGCCAAAAACCTTATGGCAACCGAAACGAGCTCGAGGTTGACTTCGCAGAGATCCCCTGGCAAGCCATGGTGCTGCTCCAGACCAACAAGAGCCTGCTGTGCGGAGGAGTCATCACCAGGCCCGATGTGGTGGTCACCTCCGCTGCTTGCGTCGAAGGGTAAGTTGGATTACCACAGAACTAGGTTGAACTGCCCTATTGTTGGCTATCTACGACGACGCGCTGGCCTAGTGGGTAGTGACTGGGTTCAAATCCCGGTAAGGGCAGATATAAGTGTGATGAGTGCCAATATTTGTTCCTAAGTCATGGATGTTTTCTATATATTTAAGTATATATTTCTCTATATAAGTATTTATATCGTTGTCTAGTACCCATAATACAAGCCTTGAGCTTAGTTTGGGACGAGGTCAATTGGTGTGACATTGTCCCCTGATATTTATTTTATTTATTTATTTATTTATCTACCGTAAAACGGGGTGAGTAGGGACACAAGCTAAAATGAAGCATATGTTACTAATTATAAGACTGAAATTATTTCCAATGGACGTAACGTTATTCTTCATTTAATACTTGTTCCTATTTGTAACAAGCTATGACTTATTTTAGGTTATATCCCTAGTCACATTTTACGGCACCAATTATTGTCCCCATGAACTTTAACATAAGGTAATAAAGACGATAATTAGGTGCTTTACCCTAGATCGCACGAAGATGTAAACAAATTAGTACTGTGTGACACATAACCTCAAATATACATCAGGCGTGTTTTTATTTAAAATAACGTACATTTAATGTGAAAGTAAAGATCTAGTGTATAAATCATTGCAGAGACCTCACTTGATCTTTAAAAGCACGTGATTATCGAGTAATAATGGTAATGTGATAAAGATAAAGATAAAGAGACATTTAAAACCACATCAGGTGTACACAGATACAAAAAATAAGACACAGAGAAACAGTTGCGAAACGGTCCCAACTCAGCATTCGCTAGCCGTAAAGCCAGCACTGGTCTTCCGTTGGAACCGCTTGGTGAAGAGACGGAAAGTGGCACACTTAACACAAAATAACATAAAATGAAAAACATCAAGGATCAAAATTGCAATGTGCAAAATGTAGTTATAGAATTAACAACAAGTTACGAGTTGTTGGTAATTCTGTAGCTCTGCCTACCCCACTCTGGGAATAAAGGCGTGAGCTTATGTATGTATTGGTTAACAATTGTATGAACAAAAGGCGGGTGGGCAGGTATTTTTGCTTATGTATATATTTCATCCATGTTTACCGCATTCCGCACATGACTAATGTTAGCAACAACGAAAACATTTAAGTTTATGTTTATGTAACTTTACGCTTTCGACATCATTTAGCAGTATTCCTCGAGACAGTGCATTAGGAACCACAAGATAATGTCCAAATAGTGTCAAGGTCAAATTCAGGTCAAGGTTAGGTCTTGTTGAAAAACTAGAATCTATTTTTAGGGTTCCCTAGTCAACAATGATTATTATTATTAATCATTTATTCATGAAAGACACATTTCGCACGGTGAGAACGAAAGTCACCTAATACGAAAATTAAGCTTTTTGGGAAATCAACAAAAGTTGTTTACGGGTTAGGAAGGTTCTTCTTAATTATGAAGAAACGCTTGATTTTCGTATTAGGTCACTTTCGTTCTCACCGTGCGATTTATGTTTACATCTGATAGGACACTGCCAAACTGCATAACAGTTTGTTGGCAGTGCATTAATTGCTCTTGATGCACAGTTGTGTCAAAAACATATGGCTCATTTATATTCATGCTATTATATTTACCGCCTGTTTCACCATCGAGAAGCAAACCACATCTGGCAGATGAATTCGCACTGCTAGATCAAAACAGCATCAACTCAATACCTTGCTAGTTTTGTTTCAAGTTCATAGGATTTGTATTAAAGTTGATTTTAAAATACAGTTGTATTTTGAGTTACGTCTGTTTTGATCTAGCAGTGCGAATTGTCGGTTTGTCTATCTCTCCGCGGTATAACTCGGACACTCTCGTTTACAAAGCAGTAAGGCTTAGTTATTCATTTACATTACGCCGACAAAGTTGTAAAATAACATAAAAAAATATATTAGGGTTTGTAAAGCAATGATAAATAATATATTTTTTTACATTATAACGTCCGAGTATCATCGGATAGCTCTTAAAAAATGTACATATATACATACCTTCACGTCTTCATTCCCAGTGGGGTAGGTGAAGCTACAGGTGAAAAACTTAAGTAAATTACCTCTTGCATGTAGTATGTATAAAACTAATAGGGAATTTACGACAAATATAGAATGTCGTACGGTCTATACAGACGTGTTACAACTACGTGCAATAGGTCATTAACTTAAGTTTTTCACCTATTTTGCACAAATAGTTCTGTAACCACATTTTGCACATATCAGGCTGTAGATGTACATTATCCCTTTTTAAGAAGTATTTTACTCGAAAAGTGTAATTTTCGTTGGAGTTACGTGTAGCCAAAAAATGTAATAAAAACTGAAAAATATTTGAAATGAAAGCAGCTATAACGAGCTTAAAAGAAAAACTATAACGACTAAGTAGACATGACAGGCGACTACAGTGTTTACACTATGGAGTGCAAATAACTGGTTATAACCGGTTATTTTCATACAAAACCGGTTAATAACCGATTAAATTGCATTCCCTAGTTTATACAGTGTATTTAACGTAGACCCACCGAGTTTGGATTCGTTAGTTTGGATTCTGTGAAAAGTACAGTTGGCAACAAAGGCTGTGTCAATAACGAAGTTTACTCACTTACCTTCCTGTAGCAGGAAAACAAGTGATAGTTGTATTATACAATAGCTGTAGAGACCTTCAAGAGACGAGTTAACTCTTTTTCTAAAAGACAACGCATCTGCGATTTCTTTACGTTACGGGCGTTCCTGATTTGGAACCGTATCTCTTAAACGGGTAAACCAATTTGGATGCACTTTTTTTTATTTGAAAGCATGTTGTCAAGCGGTTGTTTTTAGCTAAATTGTATGAAAATCGGATTGGCCGTTTTAGCGATATCAGCTCTCAAAGAAAGAGTCAATCAAGGGGTTTTTATCTAAGTATTTAATATTTTAGGCTACTTTGCTCCTAACAATATCATTAACCTGCCTTAATCCTTTCAGACTTCAAGCCAAGAACGTCCTAATCAAAGGTGGAGAATGGAAACTAGGCATCGACGATGAGCCCTTCCCCTTCCAGATCGTCCAAGTGAAGAACATCCTCCGACACCCGTTCTACAAACGCGGAAGCCTCCACTACGATGCTGCTATCCTAGTACTTTCAGAGAATCTGAGATTTGCGAAGAATATCTATCCGATATGTTTGCCGAGGGCAAGCGATACGTTAGACGCTTTCTATAATGGCGCTGGCGAGTGCATTGTCACTGGATGGGGAAAACAAGTCCTGCAAGGTAAGATTTTTTTTAAGGTTAGGTACTACAGTTCAGAATTTTTCCTGACAGGAATGCAACAAGAATATAGGATTCATTTATTTCTTAAAGATCCAAATCTTAATATATCGTAAGTTTCGTATTAAAAAAATAACAAAGGTGACAGCTGTTGCGTAGTAATGCGTAGTCATCGAGTTCAGAGTAATATACTTTTCATCACACTTGCTCGTAAATAGTGTCCTAACATGCTAGAAAAATCGACCGTAAATCCAAAATAATACCCGCGGGCCTTTTTTTTACCATTACGTTACTTAAGTGCGTAATAGCTTTTTTTATAAATATTATACGTGGACTCAAACTATCACAAATATCACAATACGTCAGGACCCCAATTCTTGTGCCATTCGATATGAAGTTTCATTCGAGATGAAATGTCAGTTGAATACTATTTCCTAACAATCTCGCATAATAAACTATTGATCTCATATGTCACTAGAATCGGACTCCGAACACGTTTGACATTATCTGTGGTAAGTCACAGACAATGATGTAGTCTGCCGCTAATAAGTTAAAAATATGTTCTTTTGTCTGATTTTATTTCATTTCCTCGCAATTGTGATGAAAAACATTGTATGTTACACGGGTGGTAAAGGAAATACAAAGCTCGAGTCATTAAAGCCCTCAGCCTGCGGCTTCGGGCTTCTAACAGACTCTCGTTTGTAATTCTTTCTTTACCACCCTTAATACACAATGTACTATTTCACTTTTATGCTCGTAAAGTTGTTGTTTACGCTAGGTGTAGGCGGACAAAAAAGACCTTTTATGCTCTAGTGCATGTTTCAGGTAAAATGACTTTCATATCGTTGACGTACGATCTATTATATCTCAAACATAAAGTTGTAGCGTTTTAAAAATTGAATATGTGAACCGCCTCGAAATCTTTGTAGGAAAAATTAACGTAATTCTGTCAATCTCGTACAAAGTCGAAAAGACAAATAACAAAACGGTATACAGCCAAAAACACTTAAAAAATTGCGTGAAATTATCTGTAACTTTCCTATCAAAGTAAAAGTAGGCTACAAATGCAATAATATTGGGTCAAATATGTGTCAAAATAAAGTTACAAATTGACCCGATCACTGTAATAAATGTATTCACACCTTTGACCTGCGAGAATCATTATATCACGGCCATTTTGTTACTTGTCAGCTGTTTGAAAATGAGTTATGGTCTCCGCAGGGCGTAAAACGTTCTATTACGTAATATGTAGGGTATCTCTCATGTTTTCCCATCTTCCAAGGAATTAGGGTAATAATAAAGTGTGTGTGTGTGTGTGTGTAGGAATTAAAGGAGGTAGCCTAGTTGGTAGTGAACCCTGCCTACGAAGCTAGCGGTCCTGGGTTCAAATCCCGGTAAGGGCAGATATTTGTGTGATGAGCGCGAATATTTGTTCCTGAGTCATGGTGTTTCCTATGTATTTAAGTATATATTTCTCGATATAAGTATTTATATCGTTGTCTAGTACCCTTAGTACAAGCTTATAGCTTAGTTTGGGTCTAGGTCAATTGGTGTGACATTGTCCCCTGATATTTATTTTTATATATTGCGTCAAATTAAAATAACTTACACGGTAGGTAGATCAGTTTATTGATCATTATCCAAGTAACCGGATACAAAATGGCGGCCGCCAAACATTCCACAGATGCAATATCTTTAATATGGCTCCCTGAATTGAACCGCGGAGATGACATAACGCCAGGCAATACGTATAAGTACTTTTAAGTGACCGGTTGTAGCGTCGGCAAAAAAAAAAATAATAATGTGAACTTGAATTCTTAAATATATTTTGTATGCTCCGACATGCTAGAAAATATTTACCTTGTAAAAAGAGCTTAGGAAGTTCCAGTAGAGAAAAAATCATTTTTCAATGGCAGCGGCCGCGAAATTGTAGGTTTCTTAAAATGAAACCGAGCTCAATTTAAAAAACAAAAGGATACGAATATCTCCAGCCGCGAAAAAATTCTGATTCATTAAAGCCCGTGTTTTTTTTTTCCAAAACCATGTTTGGACGAGGATAACTAACTACGAACAGTCAAACACTCGTACAATCAAACTTTTTTTATTACTGAGGATAACGCGCGCTTACGAAGGACGTTGACACCGTTTTTAAAAGTGTCTCATGAATGCAGTTCTATTTTTAAATATCATGTTCATAAAAAAACCGAATTCACTGAATCGCGTTATAATCTTTCCTTTTTTTTCCGGTCTTATTAAAATAAAAAGTAGTAGACGACAAGCTAGCCCAGGTGGTAGGTATACGGTTCCCGATTTGTGGTGATGAGCGCGTACGTATGTCTCTATATAAGTATGTATATCGTTGTCTAGTACCCATAGTACAAGACATATGCTTTAACTTACCGCCATGCAGCAGTGTTCGCATTGTTGTGTTCCGGTGCGGGGATAAGACAAGTAAGTAACATTACTAGCATAGAATCATTCCATCTTAGTCCTCAGGGTTGGCAACCGCGTTTGCGGTCTTAAGATTGGAGTCTTGAGAATGCAAATGTATTTGGGTCTCAGATCTCACTTACAGGAAGCCCCTTCTCCATAACATAAAAAAAATAAGTAAAGCCTGTTTGGTTAAATGTTAAACCATTTCATTAAAAAAAACTGAAGGTTTACAAAAAACACAGGCACTAGTTAATTTGCATTGATTTTTAAAAAGCAGGTAACTAATTACAAAAAAAAAAAATTTTACACGGTACACATAATAGAATATTCCGACGTACAGAGAACCTCTGTTCTTAAGTCGGTTAAGGAATCAATAATTTATAATAACAAGGCAATTCTTTTAACCCTTTTTAACAAAAATAAAAAGTCATGAATTCAAAAGTTAGAGTTATGTGCCTACCAACTTTAGTCGAACTGCTTTGAACGAAAACATGCGACTAAATTAAAAATACATGCAAAAATAAGATGGCGGATTTTGATAAGTTCAATGTAAACTGGTAATGATTTCCAAAACAAGAGAAAACTCAAGAAATTAGGGGGAGGACTAGGCTATTTAAATAGTTAGATACATGCAAATAATACTCTAGTAGTAGAACTAAATCAAACTTCTATTTAACCGCTAGGCCAGTTTGGAGCAGACCCTTTACAACTCCCTCATCTAAATGATTATAATATTAGAACAGCTTGACGAACTGGTTTACATTGAGGATGGCTTGAGCCCTCGAGGAGGTCTTGTCAATAAGTATTTCTTCAACGAGAAAGAAAGAAAGAAAAAAAAACGTGACGAACAACAATAAAGAACAGAGAGACACACAAGAAGAATATAGTCACGAAATGGTCCTAACTCAGTCTAATGCTGGCATTTAAGTCAGCGCTGGTCTTCCGTTGGAACCGGCAGATAATAAATATTTGACCTAAAAAAACAAATTACAGTTAATAAAAAAAAACACACGCAACTTTTTATACCCTACTTTTGGCTGAATGGCCAAAAGTCCCTTAGCTTATAGATAGCATATAAACGAAAACAAAAAAATAATAATACACAAACGTCAATTGTTTTATCTGTCACCCAACTAACTTAGCGAGTCTTTTAAAAGAACCTAACATACCACAGACACAATTTGCTAGTTGCTACCTACGCTATTGTGAAGAATCTGATATAATCACGATATTAACATACAAACGGAGCCATGCATCAATTTTAAACACGTAACTCGTTGAAAAAATGTGATTTTCCTTGATACTGATTTTACATATAAATCGTTGTTGCCTTCTGGCGGACAAGATTCTCGTCTTATCTTTTTAATATGCGTGTTGTTTAAAAAGGTTTAATATGCGAGTGGTGACTAATATTTAATAGGTTTAGGTGTGTGGATCATATTATATTTATGTGACTTGTTCCCGCGTAGAATTGATTCTCCGATCAAAATAATAGCGTTTAATATTTTCTGATCATCACCTTTTTTCACAAAACTTTTTTGATTACATTGGCACTTAAAAAGGACATCGTATTTTTGCCTTTGTCAGTTGTTAAAAGTCGTCACCGGATATGCAAAACACTTAAGTAAAATTAAGATAATTAATTAATTAAAGAGGTTACAATTTGTACTGGAATGATAAATATGATACTTCTTTGAATTCTTATATCTTTTTAACTACAAGTACTTTAGTAACGTTACAAAAATGAAAAAAAAAATAGAAGCGGTTGGAATACGATTTTTAATGGAAGAGCAAATTATTTTGGAATGTGTCTGTTTTGTACTCAATTTGCGATATGTTAGTCCAGTTCAATCCATTTCAACACAAAAACTTTCACATTTTTAAAATTAAATAGAATTAAAAGAACACTTTTTATTTAGTCCATTTTTATCTTAGATTATTTACTTGTTAAATGACAAATAATTAAAAAAAAACATATTTTCTGCTTCCTTTGCTGTCGCTACACCGTAGCATTGACCCAAAACGCTCAATTCGCGCACTTTCCTCCACGTTTCGCTTTCGTTCGGAAACGCGCCGTTATCTGCATAACGCGTCTGGCACTTGCCCAATAGTGGGCAGATGTTAAATTGCATTCCAATCACTAACCCCCGAAGCTTGTGTGTCTGTCTCTGGCACCGTAGCTCGTAAACAGATTAACCGATTTATATGCGGTCAACAACAACATACATACATACATAAACTCACGCCTTTATTCCCAGAGTGGGGTAGGCAGAGCTACAGAATTACCAACAACTCTAAAAACTTGTTGATAGTTCTGTAACCACATTTTGCACAATTAGGCTAAGATGTTTACCGTGTATTAGTGACAGGTTGCAAGCCCATCTCCTAACAGTACTACACGCCTTTATTCCTTTAGTCGCCTCTTACGACATCCACGGGAAGACACGGAGTGGCACTATTCTAACCCGGCAACCACATCGTTTTTACAACATCGTGTGATATGTTGTTGAATAGGTTTAAAAAAGTCGGAAGGTCGGCATTACCACAAAAAAATCACGTTTGTTGTATGGAAGCCATTGGCCCCCTTAAATATTTATTTTATTATAATTTAATTATTTATTTTTAAACTAAATCTCATCACCAAATTTTAACTAGAAAATTAATAGATACTTTTTTTATATTTTCCGTTTTTTTTTCAATTTACAGAACAGTTTTAAATAGCTATCCCAATTATCTACAACGATCTTTTATAAATCGATAGAAACGATCGTCAGACATGTTTGAGTACATTTATCTTAAGTTGTGAAATAGAGGCCGCCATCTTGCATTGTCGAGCGTGGCCTCTGTCATGTTTATATATTTATATATATATGTATAGTTGATTAGCAAGAACGTGGAACGCAAGGTTTTTTGAAAGAATGTGGAATAAGTGACATCTTTAATAATATCACATACTTATACATTTGTCTGTCTGTGACACTGTAAAGCCTATAAAAAAACAATCTTGGGTAAATCTTGCACTACAAAAAAAAATGTCCTAGTCCCAAATAACCTCTAGGCATGTACTAAAAATATACTTGTACTACGAGGGCTGCTACTTAGGTAACCGGAATCCAGGATTCCAACATTTTTAAACGCTATATCTGACCTCCATGGTAAAATTTGAACTTTTTTTAATACTGGCCGCTATATATTTTTTTTCTTATGTACGCTAGTCTTTTGTTTTTGGCGGGTTTAAATTTTAATCTCGCTGCAAGAATGGAACTCACTCGTGAAAATATTCGTGCTATGATTTATTACGATTTTCGGCGTGGTTTAACGCAACAACAGTGCATAGATCAACTAACTTCGACTTTTGGTGATGAAGCTCCATCCAAAACTACTGTGTATCACTGGTTTAGTGAGTTCAATCGTGGACGTAGTATGCTCAGGGACGAAGTTAAGGATGGTCGCCCGAAATCGGTCGTTGTACCACAAAATATTGAAGCTGTGCGAAAACTTATAATGCATGACCGTCATGTTACGTATCGCGAGATAGAGGCGACTATAGGCATATGTATGACGAGCATTAATAAGATATTACATGAACACTTAGCTGTGAAAAAAATTTGTTCGCGTTGGATCCCGCACAACTTAACTAAGGATCAAAAAGAGGCTCGCGTCGAATGGTGCAAGGAAATGTTGAAAAAATATAACCGTGGTGACTCAAAAGCTGTTTATAATATCTACACAGGTGACGAATCCTGGATCTATGCGTATGATCCCGAAACTAAACAACAATCAACGGTGTGGGTGTTTCAAAATGAGCCGAACCCTACGAAAGTAACTCGTGCAAAAAGCACCTTGAAGCAAATGGTGGCCTGCTTTTTTGGTATTAATGGCCATGTGGCTACAGTGCCCCTAGAGAATCGTAAAACGGTTAATTCGGAGTGGTACACGACCATTTGTTTGCCGGAAGTATTTGAAAAAATACGGAAAAACAACCAGCGACGGAGAATCATTCTGCACCATGATAACGCCAGCTGTCATACATCACGTGAAACGACTCGATTTTTGGAAGGTCAAAATATAGAATTAACGGGTCATCCACCTTACAGCCCTGATTTGGCACCCAATGATTTCTATTTATTTCCAAATGTAAAGAATAAATTACGTGGTCAACGATTTTCGACCCGTGAAGATGCCGTCGACGCGTTCAGACAGCACGTTTTGGAGATACCTCAGTCAGAGTGGAAAAAGTGCTTTATAAATTGGTTTCAACGTATGCAAAAGTGCATCGATTATCACGGAGAATACTTCGAAAAACAATAAAACCATATTTAGCCATGTACGTTTGTTTATTTTTTCTATTCCGGTTACATAAGTAGCAGCCCTCGTAGAGGGACGTTCGCGACTTCGTACGCGTAGTTAGTTACCCGCCGCTCCCCCTATTTCTCCCCGTGGGGGGTCGATTTTCCGAAAATCCTTTCTTAGAGCTCACTTACATCATGAAAGGAACCCCTGCACCAAATTTCAAGTTTCTAGCTACAGTAGTTTCGGCTGTGCGTTGATATATAAGTCAGTGAGTCAGGTTTACCTTTTATATATATAGATAAAGAAATACATACAGAACAAATACTGGCGCTCATCACACAAATACCCTAACCGGGATTTGAACCCAGGACCGCTAGCTTCGTAGGCAGGGACACTACCAACTAGGCCTACGCTAAGATTTAAGTATTCAGTTTTTGGTACTAAAAGTACGCCCAGATATGAATACTTAAATATCTCGGCTCCAATGCACTTAATTACATTACATAACAAAACATGTTTATTTTGAATTATTCTATCATAATTTACCACTTTTACTAATGACCGCTCAACTTGAAAATGTATGACTTTTTCAAATGACAACACTTTTACCCAAACCCCTTTCATTGAAATCAGTTCATTATTTTAGCAGAAAAACGTAAGAAACGGACAAGACACTCACTGTACAGTCATCAGCACAAATATCTGACACGCTCTTAAACATCTAGTAATAAAGACGTGTCAGATATTTTTGCGCCCAATGTTGAATTAATATATTGCCGGTGACTGTACGATAGAAATCTATTTAAACCATAGGGTCTATTATACGCTTTTGACATTTTATTGTATTATCAACCTTGCATGACTCGATGTATGAATGTGGAAGAAGCGAAAGAAATTTGTCAAGATCGTAGCAAGTGGAAAGAAGTGGTGTCTGCCTACCCCTCTGGGAAACAGGCGTGATTTAATGTATGTATGTAGTAAACATTTTGCTATAGAGTTATAAACGTAATAATATAAACGGACTAACAGACCAATTAATTGTTATTCATTGCGCTTAATAACCATTGCTTGATCCCAACGACCTCTGTCGAAAACCGTCGAATTTACATAGAAATATAGTGACATTTCGATTCGAATATAGAGTTGCGAAGTCCGTTTTTGCGAAATTATGTAAGCTAAATAAACTGCACGCTTCTGCTTCTGTACGATAATGAAATAAATAGAACACACACACACTGGTAAACATCTTAGCCTAAGTGTGCAAAATGTGGTTACAGAATTATCAACAAGTTTTTAGAGTTGTTGGTAATTCTGTAGCTCTGCCTACCCCACTCTGGGAATAAAGGCGTGAGTTTATGTATGTATGTATGTATGTATGTAAAATAAATAAATATCAGTAGACATCTTTCGACGCGCTGGCCTAGGTGGCGGTGACTGCTTACGAAGCTAGCGGTCCTGGGTTCAAATCCCGGTAAGGGCAGATATTTGTGTGATGCATGCACGTGACTAAAATCGAACACGTGACCTCTAGTTACGTCGGCAACATTATTTAAGTTACATCAGTTATAACCACTGTTGCTATGCAATCGTGTGCGTACACTTGTGTTCCGGTGTGACAATAAGACAGCCGGTGAAATGACTAGCATAGAGGCATTCCATCTTAGTCCTCAGGGTGGCAACGCATTTGCGGTCTTAAGATTACAATCTTGAGACATATTGTCTATGGGTCACTGATCCCACTTTCTATCAGATGTGAGAGCTTGATTGCCTTCTTAATTAAAAAAAAATGTTTTCGTATGGTTAAAGCGGACGAAGTCACAAGCGGTAGAATGACGGCACCATTAATGGACACTTCGCTCTTAATTCAAATTTCATACGGTCCTAAATTGATTGTTGACAAACAAATGAATAACCTTTATCTTCTGTAAAATAAGAATCAGTGTCCATTACTGGATCCCTCACCACTAGTTTTGAGTTAACTTCTAACTTAACCAGTTTGCTAAGTAAGTTAACCGAGTGGTATTTTACATTCAAATGGTAAATAGATTTAATTAAAACTTAATTCTTGTTTACTTGAATTACGCGACGTTCTAGGCATCATTGCGAAACTTAAAGTATACAGTCAACATCATAAATAAGTGATAATTTCTGTACCTTGTCGCTTTCAATCGTTTAACAATTTTGTATAACATTTCAAACACGACGTTATAGTGACAAGGCACATAAATGATCACTTATTTATGCTATTGACTGTACCTATACGCCATTCCAACAGACTTGTCTTATTAAGTAAACAATTTTATAACCTCAAAAATAATAATTATTAATTATAATTTATATAATTTCATATACCCGTATCTTGTATATATTTTATTGAAACAGATTTTTTTTCAACGCTTTGTTCTGCGCACCGACATGGGTGTTTTTTTCTGTTTCGCCTTCTGGGTAGTGATTCTGTAAACAACGCCGGTCGTGCGGACTGTCGAGTGATATCCAAGCGGCGGGATTAAGTAGTCCCGTCAGTGCGAACAAAACACATTGTAGCGCGTGCATTTTCAATTAAGCAGCCTTATACGATCGACCCATCGTGCTGCTAAATTGAAAATGCACGCGCTACAATGACCAAATAACTTTAAATAGAAAATTAATTCATACATGTTATTTTTTGAATGTGGAAGAAGCGAAATAAATTTGTCAAGATCGTAACAAATGGAAAGAAGTGGTCTCTGCCTACCCCTTTGGGAAATAGGCGTGATTTAATGCATGTATTTGTATGTATGTTGTTTTTTGAGCATGGTCCGACATGCTCTTGCCCGGTTTTTAACGTTTAAAAACGTTTTACCGGCGGCCATGTTTTTGTGTCTAGGAATTCTAAGTTAAATATTAAACCGCTCGAGTGCGTCGTTTGACATTTACGAGTAAAGAACTAATCAATTCGTTAGCAAATACGAATTTGGCGAGGCCGCGGGCCTTCCCTCACACAGATGCGTAACGCGGTTTACGCGCTAATCTCACAGCGAACATGCGTGTTTGATGTACAATATAAAGCAATCTAAATATATAAAAGGAGAAACTGACTGACTGACTGACTGACATATCAACGCACAGCCTAAACGGCTAAACGTAGGCACTTGCAATTTGGAAGGGACGTAGCTTATAATTAGGTACCGTAGAGGTGCACTAAGAAAGGAATTCCCGAAATTCCCACGGAAACGGGAATTAGCGGGAAAATTATTAACTCAAAAAAAAGTTTTTCCCGACGAAGTGGACACGGGAACAGCTAGTAATAAATATGACTGTGACTATGTACGAACAGGGCCTGAATAGAGGTAACAATAATATCGTTTTTGACCTATGCGCGTATTGTCAAAGTTTTGATAGCTCTTATTTACTCGACAGTAATGGCGACTGACGTCAAAAACAATACAATAACAGGTCAAGGACGATTTCATCAGTGATACTGCAATACCCAGTAACTAACAAATAAAATAAGTTGCAAAGAACACCTTAGCACGTAAGTCAGTAAGGTACCTACATTTTGAAAGTCAATTATTTTTTTACTTACGTTTTGTATTTTATCACCTAGAATGTGAACTGACCGGTAGTGAATATCGCCTCAATTAGCAATATACAAAAAACATATTCTTTGATAATATTATAAATTATACATGATCTCAGAGTAATAACCTAAAGTTATTTTTAATGTAATTTGTTCCATATTCATTTCACAGTAAATATCCTAAAACAAATGAAAAATTCGAAAAACACAAACATATTGTGATTATTCTTTTATTTTAGGTTTCTTGACACTTTAAAAAAAAACATTTACAATAATATAATAAATAATAAAAAAAATATAAGCTTTTGAGACAAACCTGTAAAAGTATGATATTTTCCTAAACAAAAAAAAAAAACTCTCGTCAATTACGCTACGGTGTAACGTACATCCATTCTAAGGTCAACCGAAAATGTTATCATCACTTATAAATTATGCATAATCATGAATCAATAAAGGCTAAATGACATTGAAATCATTAAAAAAAACCTCAGACATGAATTATTTATTTTTTCTTATGTAACTATCGAAATATGTGAGCGAACGAGATGTGTAGGGCATTTTGGAGCTAGTGGTATTTTCTATTATAAAGAATAGCTAAGTTTTTTATCGTAAAAGGATCGAACAAGCGCGAGTCGAAATTGGCCAACGAAGCCAAATCAGCGTTAGTTTATAGGTTAAACTATATCCACCTTACTTATAAAGTGAAATAAGCTTAGTATATACATACATACATACATAAACTCACGCCTTTATTCCCAGAGTGGGGTAGGCAGAGCTACAGAATTACCAACAACTCTAAAAACTTTTTGATAATTCTGTAACCACATTTTGCACACTTAGGCTTAGATGTTTACCAGTGTATTAGTGACAGGTTGCAAGCCCATCGCCTAACAGTACTATACGCCTTTATTCCCTTAGCCGTCTCTTACGACATCCACGGGAAGACATGGAGTGGCACTATTCTAACCCGGCAACCACGCGGGGAAATATTGGTATATATACTTTAGGTTTTTTAGAATTAGAAACCACAATAACATTACATTGCGTCTGTTCAACTATTTATTACCTAGAAATAGTACAGTACAATAGCCGCAAAACCAAATTGTTTTAATGTCACTTTATTTGCGTGTCATCAATTGTTACTCCAGGTACAAATTGTAAAGAGATTACAGTTCACGAGCCGCAATATAATGTTGTCGTGGTTTCTAATTAAAAAAAACTGAAGTATAGTTTATGCCATGCCTTGTCTTTTTCTGTAATTGTGACATTTTCATCTGACAGAAAGTGACAAAGCATGGCATTAACTATTCCAAGGACTTGACAGAAGCGCGTGGAGCTAACCCCACGTGCTTCTGTTTAGTCCATTGGAGAAAATTCTCTTTTACCGAACAATTGTCTTCGCGTGTGATATCCACGGACTTGTTGCTCTAATAAGTCCATGGGAGTGTCTATAAATAACTTGACATTGGCGAAATACACCTTAACAGGAGTGAAAGCCATTAATTAAAATTTAAAAAAAAAACTATTCCAAGCTTATTTCACCAGTAAGAGGGTAAGACATGTGAATATAACATCGCTGGGATAAAAAATGGTCCATATTCACTTGATTTATAAGAATAGGTAGGTTTGTTAGTTTTCTTTTGTCCTTCGGAGCGGGAAATAGCTCCATTTAATTTTCTTTAAAACTCCTAACTGGATTTCATGGATAAAAAATAAAGGACGGTTTGGGTTACAGGTTTAAAAACTCGGGAATCATACCCATTTTGATTTTGAATCAGCAAAAAAAAAACACTTTCACGTTCACTGCGAGCGACGAACATTGCCAAGTTAATGATTAAGGCGCTCGATAGTTTTATGCGATAAAATCTAAGTTAAGACTGCACCGAGCAAACGTCGAGCGTCCAGTGGCGCCCTAAAAGATAAAAAGATAAAAAAGATAAAAGATTTTTATCGTTGTAGATGTATGTCCTTCATTACTATTATTGTGTTTTCTAATTAACTAGAGAATTTCCTCGAAATCAGACGTCAGAGGTGTATCGTCATACCTTGCAATATATTGGCTATCAATTCAAGTATAAGTTAAAACGTTATTCACAACGACTCGTATGCGCTTAACGACCCTTCGTCTAAACCATTTAAAAAAAATCGAATCGTTTAAGGATGCGCCGAGCGTACGCCGGATGTACAGTGGCGCCCTCATTACTTTTATTGTGTTTTCTAATAAACTAAAGTATTTTCTTGAAATTGGACAGTTGGTTTTATTACTACAAATGAAAACACAACTTATGGGGTATATCACATAGTTTAATAACAATTCACCTTCGAGTTATCAACTTAACGGAAAAAAGTGGCCACCTTTTCCCGTTAAGCTGATTACTCAAAGGGTAATTGATACTAAAGTTTGTTACGTATCCCATAAATTGTGTTTTTACTTGCGCTACAAAAACGTATCGTCTGATTGCAAGGATTTTTTTTAGTTAGAAAACACAATAATAGTAATGAGGGCGCCACTGGACGCTCGGCGTTTGCTCGGTGCAGTCTTAAGTGCCAAATATTTTTTATTTCATTTCATACTAACCATCCTTCTTGCCCTCAGCCCACTTGGCCGGAGCCATCATGCACAGCCTGAACGTGTCCCTGATCAACCCAGGCGAGTGCCAGGCGAAGATCTCCCAGGACTACCCTCATCTCCTCGAGCAGTACGACCAGGACAGCTGTGCGTGCGGCCAGCCCACCAACCCTGTCAACAACATCTGCAAAGTAAGTACTTGGGCGTGTACAATAGGGTGGTCCACGTTTGTATGGGAAAAAATCAAAGTGCTGTTAAAAGTCACGGCACCCGCCTTATTTGGTTACTCGTGTTTTAAAACGAATCTAAGTGAACTTTCAGTTCTCTATGTCAAGGACAAAGCGGTTATATATAATAATATTTAATCATATTTAATATAAATAACTTCGAAATACAAGTTTTTTTCATGTAAGAAACTTAATCCTTTTAGGACTTTGGCACTCACTAGAACTTAAACTCTTAATCTTAGCCTAATGTTAAAAATACTTTAGAGACTTGTTATTTAAAAGTCCAGTTTATGTTTGGAACAAAAAATGAAGTGTAAAATTATTATTTTTTCATAATTTTGTATGAAAATCCCAATTTTAATAAATTTTGATGTCCTTTGAGCATCGTGTTGCACTTAAACTAGAAAGCTATATTTTTGACATAGTAATAAGAAAATAGGAAGTAATACGTTACTGGGGTGCCCTGGTCAAAAAACAACAAAAAAGATTTTTGGACCACCCTAGTGTACTATCAGCCCAATGGAACCCTGACCCACCATAGAACGGTGTCACAGTGACATTATAAAACAATTTGTTTGACACTTCTTATGACTTGAATCATAACGTCTCTGTGACACAGTTCTATGGTGGGTCAAGGCTCCAATGGTCTTCTGATAGTACAATCGTGGCATGGAAGCCTTATAACCAGAGATCGGAATAGGTAGAGCTAATTTGCCTAAACTTGAGGCATATTCATTCATGCGTGAGTGAAATGGGAATACATTATTGAATGAAGGTTGAAGGTGCATCAAGTTTAGGCAAATTAGCTCTATCTATTACGATCTTTGCTATATTTATCGACTAGGGTTTGCAATATTCGTTCAATTTTAGTAAGTAGGTATTCGAATAATATGAATACTTTTGCGGGTGGTAGGACCTTGTGCAAGGCCCGTCCGGATCGCTACTACCATCTTATCCATTAACCTACCGCCAAACAGCAGTGTTCCCATTGTTGTGTTCCGGTTTGGGGATAAGACAGCCGGTAAAATGACTAGCATAGAGGCATTCCATCTTAGCCTCAGGGTTGGCAACGCATTTGCAGTCTTAGGATTGCATTGCAGTCTTGTGATTGCGAATGTCTATGGGTCACAGTTTCCACTTACCATCAGGTGGTCTGTGTGCTCGTATGTCTACTCGATGCCATAAAAAAGAACAAATTTCCAATATTCGAATATTCGAATATTTCGAATAATTCGAATATTTTTGAAAATTAAACAATATAATGATTCTAAGTTGTGTAATTGTAAAATATGTGATGTTCAATTAAAATGTAATGAAATGACCTTACATAAAAAAAAAGGTATCTTCTCCAGATACCTAGCATGTAGCCGAACTTGCTAGCTCGCTACCTCGCTACCCCTTTTACCAATTACGGTATTTAGTTCGTTTTAGAGAGTTTGATTTTAGCAAGGATATAGGTAATATATTGTGTGTCTTACATTTGTAGTTACACACATCACACATAAACTCACGCCTTTAAATATTCCCAAAGTGGGGTAGGCAGAGCTACAGAATTTCCAACAACTATAAAAACGTTTTGATAATTCTGTAACCACATTTTGCACACTTAGGCGAAGATGTTTACCAGTGTATTAGTGACAGGTTGCAAGCCCATCGCCTAACAGTACTACACGCCTTTAAATATTACCTTAGTCGGCTTTTACGACATCCACGGAAAGATACGGAGTGGCACTATTCTAGTCCGGCTACCACACGGGGGTTTGTAGTTATTTTTAATATTTACTACTCTGGCCAGGTTAGAGACATAATACTTCCAGCTGAGCTGATACGTCTACTTGTCCCCAGGTTGACACTGGCAGCGCCCTGGCCTGCACCACCGGCGACGGACACTGGGTACTCCGCGGAGTATACTCCTGGGATTCTGGTAAGACCTATACTTTAAGTGATCAAATAATTAGATGGGTTCGTTTTGATCAGATTCACGATGTACTGATGGAAGGAAGACCTTGATGAATGTAGAAGAAGACAAAATATTTGTTAAGAACGGTGCACCAGCGTTCTATAGGCATTGCCGTCCCCATGAGGAGACAGGCGTGAAGATATGCATGTATTGCGGGTGGTAGGACCTTGTGCAGGGTCCGTCCGGATCGCTACCACCATCTTATCCATTAACCTACCGCCAAACAGCAGTGTTCCCTTTGTTGTTCCGGTTTGGGGATAAGACAGCCGGTGAAATGACTAGCAATGAGGCATTCCATCTTAGTCCTCAGGGTTGGCAACGCATTTGCAGTCTTAGGATTGCATTGCAGTCTTGTGAATGCGAATGTCTATGGGTCACAGTTTCCACTTAACATCAGCTGGCCTGTGTGCTCGATTGTCTTCTCTATGCCATAAAAAAAATGTTTAGATTAGTTTGACCGAGAGGGCTGGACAAAGGCCTCTTCCAATGCAAGCCTCTGCTCCCGATCTTCATCTTCCTTAACCCTTCAGGACGCCCTAAAGAGGAACCTACACCTCTCTGCGCATATCATAAATCCATCTTGCCCCAAGGCGTCCTACGTTCAAAAGTTCTACGGCAATCATGACCGACCTCCTGCCACTGCAGTATGCTAGTTATCTAATCTTGAGAGCGTCGGTGGCCCTGTGGCTTAGGGGGTCGACTCGTGATCTTAAGGTACCGAGTTCGAACCCTCGCGGTCATCATGTACCAATAAGTTTTTCTAACTTAAGGATACTGAGTGAGCTGAGTGTGTAAAAGGGTAATTGCACAATAGATCCTAAAGGGTCGAAGTGTATCCAAAAGGGACCATCTGTAAGATAATAAGATATAACTTTATTGTTTTTCGTTCCCCAGGTTGTCAGCCAGGTGATCAGCTAGCAGCGTTCTACAAATTCGACCTGGAGTGGTACGAATGGGCCATCGGACTTCTGGAGAGCGCTCGCTTCGCTCAGTTCAGCTCCTCGACGTCTTCGCAGCAGCGGTATACCAGCGGAGTCAAGGGAGGATCCGGCGGGGGGATTAAAGGTAGACCGTTTTTTTACAAAACTTTCAACTCTGAGCGAGGTTTTAGAACCGAGACTCTTTCGTCTCTTTGGTCAATCTTCTTTCATCCATCCTTTCCAAATGACCAAACCATCGAAGCATGCCCTTTTCAATCTTATTGTTAGTCACTACATCTTCTTTTATTCCACATTTGTCTCTGACTTTTTCATTCCTTACTCTATCAATCAGTTTCACACCACATACTACGCAAAGAGCGCATTTCAACATTATTAATATTTATTAAATGTTTGTCGACAGGCGGATTCCAAGTCGGACTCGGCGGCATCGGCGGTAAGGTTGGATTCGGGCAATTCGGACAACAATTCTCCTCGAAATTCACCGAAGCCTCCTCATCATCATCCGAAGGCTCTTCGAAATTCGGACAAGAGATCTCAGGACCAGTCTCGAACAGCTTCAGCGCGTCTTACTCCGAAAAGAAAGTGTTCCAATCCGAACCTAAGATCGTAACTTACACGACAAAACCAGAAATATTCACGTTCACAACCAAACCAAAAATCGTTACATTCACGACGAAACCACAGTTGATAACCTATGAGACTTCGGGGAGCGCGACCAACCCTCAGTTTGTAGCCCCTGGCGTTACCTTTAACCCCTCTTTTTCTGAGGTAGTGGGGGCCCACAAACATAACGCCGCTTGCAAGTGTCTCGAAGGCAAAAAGTAGATTGATTTTTCTGGTGGCGCTAAGAATCGCACACATAAAAATGGCTGTATGATTTAGTTCCATAGTCCAAAAAAAACTCAGTTGTCAACTTGCAAGGACCACAGATACAAAAGTTTTTTAGTCTGTGATGACGTCTGATTTAGTTTTTCTGTCGTTCGTTTATTAATATGAATGTTTTTTTATGTTTTTGGACGTTTTAACTTAACCTAATAACTAATTTGTTATTCATTAGTTTAAATTCGGAGGATTCTTAGCGTTATTATGATTTGGTCGTGCCATAGATAAAGTACAAATGTATGATCGGCTAAAAGTGGTCTTATGTTTAGACCATTTTTGTATGTTTGACAGCTTGTAAGTGTCGAAAAAACGTGTTTCTTTTTAATTTGACTACTTTGGCCGATAATACATAGGATTTGGTTTTTAAATTTCATGTAAATAAATAGATAGGGTATCAAAGTCACAGCACAATTAGATCCCTAGGATTTTAAGCAATTGTTTATAAATTAGAGTTTATAGTTAAATTTGAAAATAAATGTATTTTTGGTTTATAAGTTACTGGATAATAATTGCAATTTTTTAATTTAACTTATAAAGCGGTGTAAAATTTTCGGTGGATTACTTTAAAAAATGTGTAAAATTAAATTTTATATCATAAACAAATGTTTAACAATCTATATTCACGACCAATTATTTGAATATTTATTTTCAACAAGTCATTTTTTTAATAATTTATACACCTATAATTATTATATATAAGAAAAAAACGCGAACCTACCCTTACCTATAGCTAGAATCTATTATAAATATAATTATTCGTATTCATAAAAGCTTATTGTGAAAAACTAGTGTTTTATGATATTAAGTAAAGTTTTTATATGTATGTAAACGGTGATTTAGGTATAAACTGCCAATTTATATGAAACAAGCAAGATTGTTTATAAGAAAAATATCCTGATTAGAACTTTGACCACTTCGATGCCACCATGCAACGAAATGGTCGACTTTCTAATAATTGGTCTTATAAAATTATTATATTTTTTATAATAATTCGCAATAATTACCTATAATTAGGTATTTAGTTAATATACGTATTGTATACTTTTTTTTCTAATTGTTGTAATAATTAGGATGAAACGATTGAAATAAAATGAAGGTACTTTCAAAACTTTTTTTTTAAATCCTTGACGTCCTCTCCACCATCTTACCACGCTCTATTCTACGTAGTAAAACCATATCGCCTTTGATTTGTATGGACAGTACCTCAAGGTTCAAAATTTAAGCACTTTAGTGCGTTGTCACAGTAAATTTCAAACAGAACATCAAATGATACACATGACAATGGCAATGACATTCACAATGACAAGGTTCTAAGTATGCTCAACATTTTTACTGGGTGGACTGTACTATCACCTGTACACTACCGTTCATATTTAGGCACTCATAATTTAGTCCATATCTAAAAAAAAAACTTTCAACATCATACTGGCATTACGCAATCAGAAACGGTATATTCCCTAAAAGGCAAAATAAAGCAGATCTGGCTTGACTCTTATCTCCTTAATATCTATCCTCTAGGTACGTAAAATGCAATTTATATATGTATAATTTAGTATCAATATACATTTCTGTATGTATTTACGTAGGTATTTGAATGTATTTTTATTTTGATTATATTTATACAAGTTTTAGTAGTCTCTGAGTGCGACAGTTAGGTAAGGTAACTTGTAACTACCAGAAAAAAACTCAAGCGGCGACATGCCTTTCGATGAAATGAACATTCTGAGATTACATACATACATACATACATAAACTCACGCCATTATTCCCAGAGTGGGGTAGGCAGAGCTACAGAATTACCAACAACTCTAAAAACTTCTGAGATTATAGGCTGTTAAATAATATAAATAAGTAACATAGCGCCATCTATTCGAAAAAAGGCGAACTAAGATGTTGTCTGTCGTTTGTTTGAACAGTTTATAGATGGCATAGCATGTCCGAGAATGCGTTCACCAAATATCGAACGAAAATTAAACTAAGCTGAAATTCTTAATAACGCAGTAATAAACATGATCTACATCTAACTTTTTTCGACCCGGGCCAAAAACTTAATTGAAAAAACTTTTAAATTTGCTGTTGCAGCGTCTTTGGTTTCTTTGAACAGTTTATAGATGGCATGGCATGTCCGAGAATGCGTTCACCAAATGTCGGACAATTGAACTGAAAATTAACCTAAGCTGAAATTCTTAATAACGCAGTAATAAAAATGATCTACATCCAACTTTTTTCGACAATGACCAAAAATTGTATTGTTTTTTTTTTACTGTAGCATGGTGAAATCTAGTGCTGAGTAGTTAAAACTCGTATAATTCTATCTCAAGAGAGGTCGTTAAAACACCGAGAAAGGGTAAATAAAATGCTAACGGACTCAACCATAAAATGATGAACAGAGCTACTTTAAATACTACAGTATTATTTATGATTTAAATTTATTTTAACTGTAAAAGTAGTTTTATTTGGTGATTTAGTGCGCAATCTAGTGATGAGTAGTCATAACTCCTACCAATCTAAGTGTATCTGTAAAATACCGAGAGAGTGTAAATAAAATACTAAATGACTCAACCGTAAACTAAAAAAACTAAGCTAGAAAATTGAATACTACACTACTAAGAACTGTTACGAGCATCTCTTTGTTTGAATATTTTTACATACATACATACATACATTAAATCACGCCTGTTTCCCAGAGGGGTAGGCAGAGACCACTTCTTTCCACTTGCTACGATCTTGACAAATTTCTTTCGCTTCTTCCACATTCATACATCGAGTCATGCACGCACGTCGGTTTCGGGTACTTAAGATTCGGCCCTTTTCCAGTATTTCACCGATTTGACTCGAAAAAGTACGCCTAGGGCGGCCCCTTCCGACCCGTCCACTCACTATCGATGTGTATATCTCTTTCGTCAATCTTCTTTCATCCATCCTTTCCAAATGACCGAACCATCGAAGCATGCCCTTTTCAATCTTAATCAATACATCTTCTTTTATTCCACATTTCTCTCTGACTGAATATTTTTATCTGTAAAAGTTGTTTGACTTGGTGACATAGAGCGCCACCTAGCGATAAGTAGTCAAACAATTTGTCACTTCGATGCGCTAGAATTAGTTATAATAGTTAAACATAGATGTCGTTAGTTTAACAACAAAACGCTGCAAACCTAAATGGCATGGCGTATGGCTAAATAAATGAGAATGCATCTGCTTAAAAATATAGAAAAATAACAACGGTTCTCATGTCAAATATGAAATGTCACAATAGTAAAAATTCTTGTCAACATAAATTCTTAGTTCTATAAACACAAAAGAAATATCGGTATCTACAAGATGGCAAATGGAAAGGATGCTTTTAGTTTTGATAATGTTTCTTAACTAATTATTCAAAAAATACGTAAGAGGCTCTTTAAGAACCTTCCCCGAAGATTTATCTTACAAGTGTTCCTTAATCAAGAACAGCTGAGGCCAGCTTCCAACTCCATAAGATCACAATCCAATATTGCCGCCATCGAGTCTACATATGCGTCATTCCTATATGAAAACATTCACCGTTGACTGGCAACATTCTAAAAATACTGAGTTAAAAGAATAAGTTGCAAAATCAACCGGCAAAATGGAAAGACGGCTGTCAGCCCATTCTTCTGGAAGTTCTTCGGGACACGACCAAATGAACACTATTGTGGTCAAAGGCCCGGGAACCAGTGAGTGCCATTATCTAGCTCTTAACCAGGGACGGACCCGCTATCCCATTCAAGGGGTTTCAACATACATACATACATAAGCTCACGCCTTTATTCCCAGCGTGGGGTAAGCAGAGCTACATAATTACTAACAACTCTAAAAACTTGTTAATAATTCTGTAACCAACCCCGTGTTTGCCGGGATAGAATAGTGCCACTCCATGTCTTGCCGTGGATGTGGTAAGAGACGACTAAGGGAATAAAGGCTTGTAGTAATCTAGTGCTGAGTAGTTAAAACTCGTATAATTCTATCTCAAGAGAGGTCGTTAAAACACCGAGAAAGGGTAAATAAAATGCTAACGGACTCAACCATAAAATGATGAACAGAGCTACTTTAAATACTACAGTATTATTTATGATTTAAATTTATTTTAACTGTAAAAGTAGTTTTATTTGGTGATTTAGTGCGCAATCTAGTGATGAGTAGTCATAACTCCTACCAATCTAAGTGTATCTGTAAAATACCGAGAGAGTGTAAATAAAATACTAAATGACTCAACCGTAAACTAAAAAAACTAAGCTAGAAAATTGAATACTACACTACTAAGAACTGTTACGAGCATCTCTTTGTTTGAATATTTTTACATACATACATACATACATTAAATCACGCCTGTTTCCCAGAGGGGTAGGCAGAGACCACTTCTTTCCACTTGCTACGATCTTGACAAATTTCTTTCGCTTCTTCCACATTCATACATCGAGTCATGCACGCACGTCGGTTTCGGGTACTTAAGATTCGGCCCTTTTCCAGTATTTCACCGATTTGACTCGAAAAAGTACGCCTAGGGCGGCCCCTTCCGACCCGTCCACTCACTATCGATGTGTATATCTCTTTCGTCAATCTTCTTTCATCCATCCTTTCCAAATGACCGAACCATCGAAGCATGCCCTTTTCAATCTTAATCAATACATCTTCTTTTATTCCACATTTCTCTCTGACTGAATATTTTTATCTGTAAAAGTTGTTTGACTTGGTGACATAGAGCGCCACCTAGCGATAAGTAGTCAAACAATTTGTCACTTCGATGCGCTAGAATTAGTTATAATAGTTAAACATAGATGTCGTTAGTTTAACAACAAAACGCTGCAAACCTAAATGGCATGGCGTATGGCTAAATAAATGAGAATGCATCTGCTTAAAAATATAGAAAAATAACAACGGTTCTCATGTCAAATATGAAATGTTACAATAGTAAAAATTCTTGTCAACATAAATTCTTAGTTCTATAAACACAAAAGAAATATCGGTATCTACAAGATGGCAAATGGAAAGGATGCTTTTAGTTTTGATAATGTTTCTTAACTAATTATTCAAAAAATACGTAAGAGGCTCTTTAAGAACCTTCCCCGAAGATTTATCTTACAAGTGTTCCTTAATCAAGAACAGCTGAGGCCAGCTTCCAACTCCATAAGATCACAATCCAATATTGCCGCCATCGAGTCTACATATGCGTCATTCCTATATGAAAACATTCACCGTTGACTGGCAACATTCTAAAAATACTGAGTTAAAAGAATAAGTTGCAAAATCAACCGGCAAAATGGAAAGACGGCTGTCAGCCCATTCTTCTGGAAGTTCTTCGGGACACGACCAAATGAACACTATTGTGGTCAAAGGCCCGGGAACCAGTGAGTGCCATTATCTAGCTCTTAACCAGGGACGGACCCGCTATCCCATTCAAGGGGTTTCAACATACATACATACATAAGCTCACGCCTTTATTCCCAGCGTGGGGTAAGCAGAGCTACATAATTACTAACAACTCTAAAAACTTGTTAATAATTCTGTAACCAACCCCGTGTTTGCCGGGATAGAATAGTGCCACTCCATGTCTTGCCGTGGATGTGGTAAGAGACGACTAAGGGAATAAAGGCTTGTAGTACTGTTAGGCTTGCCACCTATAACTAATACGCTGGTATCATCTTAGCCTAATTGTGCAAAAAGTGGTTGCTTGTCAACAAGTTTTTAGACTTGTTGGTACCTAATTCTTTAGCTTTGCGTACCCCACTCTGGGAGTTTATGTATGTACGTAATTCTGTTACCACCTTTTGCACAATTAGCCTAACAGTACTACACAGCCTTTATTCCCTTAGTCGTCTCTTACGACATCCACGGGAGGACATGGAGTGGCGCTATTCTAACCCGGCAACCACGCGGGGTTATTAGGATTTATTTAGAAAATTATCGCTTGAATGCCGTTCGATTTGCTTTTTAAAGCGCTATCTAACCAAGGGTTTGGAATGGGTATTTCGAAAGAATTACTATTCAAATTCGTTTCGTATAATTCTTGTTCGATTTTGCTTTTAAATCGCTATATTTTGAGTGATACCAGTTTCCCTTACCAACTGAAAAAAAGCCGTTCGATTGGCTTTTTAAGCCCTTTTATTTTGTTATGCAAGAGAGTTATATTTATCTGTTTACTGCTAACGATCTGACCTTTAGCTGTTGTATGGTTAGTTTATATTACTAATAGTATAAACTAAAACTCGATAAATGGGCTATCTAACACTGAAAGAATTTTTCAAATCGGACCAGTAGATTCTGAGATTAGCGCGTTGAAGCAAACTCTTCAGTTTTATAATCACACTAATTACACTCGCGGTCAATTAATTCGGGTCAGAGTGCGTTTTTCATACAAACAAGGCTATTTCGAAGCTTTGGTTCCTCGCCAGGGGATGCTTGTAGTGAAATCTGATGATGGATGCTCCGAGCATCGATACAGGGCTTCCAGAGTGCCTAGGACACCCAACTGATTGAATCTGCGGCTAACGCCGGAATTGTGCATCTTCAGGAATACATCTAAAATGACAATTAAATGTAAGGAAATCCAAATGCTGACCCAAACTCTCTCGCTGTGGTGTCAACTGATTGTGCTATCAGTTAGGTATCTTAAGCACTTTTGACCTCCTCTATTGAACCTTGGAGTATCCACCATTAAACCTCACTCAAAACAACCCCTGGCTAGGGACCAAGGCTTCGAAATAGCCTCGTTTGTATGAAAAACGCACTCTGACCCGAATTATTTAACCGCCAGAGTAGTATAAAGGCGAAGGTTTGTGAGTGTGTGTGTGTATGTTTGTTACTCCCTCACACTGCAACGACTGGGCGGATTTGGATGAAATTTAAAATAGAGATAGCTTATACCCTGGATTAACATATAGGCTACTTTTCATCACGAAATATTTAAAAAATCCCGAAGGAATAGCGATAATCGAAATTTATACGGATGAAGTCGCGGGCAGAAGCTAGTTAAGTCATATTTGACGACGCGATAGCCTAGTTGGTAGTGACCCTGCCTACGAAGCTAGAGGTCCTGGGTTCAAATCCCGGTAAGGGCAGATATTTGTGTGATGAGCGCGAATATTTGTTCCTGAGTCATGGATGTTTTTTCTATATAAGTATTTATATCGTTGTCTAGTACCCATAGTACAAGTAGGGTTGCCAACCGTACTATATTATATAGTATTGTACTATATTTTGTCTCTCTGTACTATATACTGTTGAAGAAATATATAGTACGCAAAAATACTATACATATTTTGGGGGATTTTACAAAGTACTTCAATTTACACACATTACTGACGTAACACACGTTCCAAGTTAATTTTATTTAAAAAGTTCTAAATTATCTGAAAGCTGTTCAAGTTAAAAGAAGTGTTATTTAAAAGGAGTTCACAGAATGCTAGTAAGTATAGTTTACCCCAAAATAAAGAGTTGTCTTAAAGTAAGTAGGTACTATTATTTTTTTACTGTGTACTATATTTTTTACACTTTTTTTTGGAAAATACTATAAATCCTCCAAAAATAGTTGGCAACCCTAAGTACAAGCCTAGCGCTTAGTTTGGGACTAGGTCAATTGGTGTGAGATTGTCCCCTTATATTAGTAGAATAGAATAGAATAGAATGTCATTTATTTGCAAGAATCATGGTTAATTACAGGTGATTATATTACATAGATAGTTCAACATAATCCTACCGACATTGCGGCGTGCAAATTTTTAAACCTTAATACTATAAACAATTTTATTGACCATTATGATCTGAACTGTCCAACCAAACACATTATTATTATTATTATGTATATCTTTACCAATCACGGAACTATGGGAGTCCCGGACCTTTGAAGCCAACACGCAGAGGCCCTTAGACAAGTTTAATTTATTATTATTATTAATGTTGTAATATATATATATTTTTGTGCAATAAGTAGTTTATATACATACGTGCATAGACCTACCTTCACGGTTTCATATTTATATGGTTTTCGTTAACGGCAACACATTTTTACTGTGGGAATAAAAATCAGACCTTAGACCAAGACATGACCAAGACACGTCGTCAAGTATTTTTGCTTGCTCAGACAGGTCCCGCCCCGCCATCTTGGATTTCCCGAACTACAACAAAATGTCACAGCAAGTGCACGGGCGCACGCGCAACCGGCTGATCGACGTGGAGATAGACAGCAGCGATAGCGTCTCGCTCTCCGGCGGGGCTTCGCTGACTGACTCCATTCACAAGTAATCTCTCATCGTCATCATCCACAGACCACTTACCCTATAGACTCCGCTTCGGAACAGTTTGTCTAGTATCTCATTAAGCCAAAATAGCGGGGCGCGGGGGGCGGAAAGTGCACCGTGATTGGCTAGTTCAAAGTCAACGAATAATCAAGTGTGCGCGTCGTGGCGCGCGCCAATAGAACCATGGCAACCAATTAGTGTTCTGTGAGCATAAGCATGGCTTACGGGGGCGCCTTTGTATGCGGAGTCTATAGGGTAAGTGGTCTGTGTCATCATCAATGTCATCATCATCAGGATTAATATCATGCTAGATATTCATTTTACCATCACCATTACCATTATCATCGTGTTTATCACTTTGGTCATTGTAACTATCGATATCATAATCAGCGTCATTAATGTCAGGGGAGATTCAAAAAAATAGCACACCCTTGACTTTTTCTTCAGATTTGGGAAAAATTCTGCACGCTCGTAACGTTGTGATCGTAATTCTGAACAATAAAAAATAGTACTCCCGATATGTCCCCAAAAATATGTATGGAATTGTCCGTTTTGTTACCAATAAACGTATTGGATTTTGATAACAAAACGGAACAATTCCATACACATTTTTGGGGACATACCAGAGGGGTTATTTTGAAATGGATTTGCAATTCATTTTACGGTGAGCGTAAAGGACAGAGCTATAGCAGTTATATAGCTCTGTCCTTTTCTCTCAGCGTAAACTGAACTGCATAGCTATGTCATAATAACCCCCCAGAAGTATATTTTTTCTTGTTCAGAATGTTGATCCTAACCAACGTGCATTTTTTTCCCAAATCTGAAGGAAAAGTCAAAGGTGTGCTATTTCTTTGAAACTCCCCCACTATGACCTTAGTTGTCATGTCATCATTATTAGTATTAGTACCATTATCAAAGTATTTTTTTTATGGCATAGAGAAAACAAACGAGCACACAGGCCACCTGATGGCAAGTGGAAACTGTGACCCATAGACATTCGCATTCACAAGCAATGCAATGTAGGTTCTAACTTTAGCGACCGTTCTAGTACATTTTTTTTGCAGATTCCGTGATGACTTTGAAGATCTAAAATGCAAGATGCACATTTTTGGGGAGTCCCTAAACCTCTGCCAGTGCATCGCTTCGGACTTTAAGAACAAGCTGGGCCGGTTGGAGAAACGTCTACATATTTTAGAGACGCGCCTCAAAAGTTCAAAAGTTAGTTGAAAATATTATTTATTAACAACTAGCGACGCGCCCTCGCTTCGCTTCGGTTTCTGTAAAACCCGTACATAAAACAGTATCTATTATACATAAAAACCTTCCTCTTGAATCACTTTATCTATTAAAAAAAAACCGCTTCAAAATCCGTTGCGGAGTTTTAAAGATCTAAGCATAAGTAAGGACAGACAGCAGGAAGCGACTTTGTTTTATAATAATGTAGTGATAGTGATTAACAATATACATACATACATAAACTCACGCCTTTATCCCAGAGTGGGGTAGGCAGAGCTACAGAATTTCCAACAACTCTAAAAACTTTTTTAATAATTCTGTAACCACATTTTGCTCACTTAGGCGAAGATGTTTGCAAGTGGTATTAGTGACAGGTTGCAAGCCCATCGCCTAACAGTACTACAAGCCTTTATTACCTTAGTCGGCTTTTACGACATCCACGGGAAGACACGGAGTGGCACTATTCTAAACCGGCAACCACACGGGGACTATTTATTATTATTAACAATATTTATTTATTTATTTATTTGATAAAAACGTTTACATGACATGACATGACAATATAATACGGAATAAGTAGGTACGTATACTAAAGTGAGTTGATTTAGTTAGTTTGACGCGTTTAAAGTTTGAATATCTGCTTCAATGTGACCAAAATATTTAAACTCTAACCACCTTACATATAAACGTGGAATAACCGTGGGGTAACTAAACCATGCTTGGTCCCTATCTGTCATTGACTAATGTAATGACAGATAGGGACAAACCATGGTTAGCTAAACCCTCCGGATATGCCACGTTTATTTATACCTAAGTAACGCGGTTAGAAAATAAGTTAAAAAACACTACAGTATATCAGAATTCACGATCTAAAACTGTAATGTCAGTTTTCTTCCAAAACAAATGAAAAAGTTGGTAATAGTACATTACTTAACAAGGGCTGTAAAAGAAAGAAAGCCCGAAATCGCAGGTATTTGAGACCCGAGCCGTAGGCGAGGGTTGTAAATATGCGATAGAGGGCTTTCTTTTTTACTGCCCGTGATGAGTACACAATTTTACGTCTTCACCTGGCCACAATGCGAGTTTTACCGTGCGCGCAGCGTGCGATAAAACTCACATTATGGCCAGGTGTTACGTAAAAAATAATAAAGTCAGACATTTTATATTCGATTCATGCTTCGCGCCATAGAACTGTATTTTTTTTATTTACTCTTGACCATTGATGCCAGTTCCTTCAGTCAACAACAACTATCAGTGTTGCCAGCTTAAAAAATCCCCCTAATTTAAGCGCAATAAAATAATTAAGTTTATTACGTATGAGTTCATGATTCGATGATAAAAACACGGGCAATTGAGTAAATCATGTAGTTTATCTAATGTTTTAACTTAGGTTTAGCGCGCACTGCGGTGCAGCAAGTAGCGGTGCGTTTTTAAAATCGCAAAAGAAAAAAAAGCCGTGAGTGTCCATTACGCGCACAGCGGTGACATATTAAAGAACGGACGTTTAAAATGGAGTATCACATGGAAACGCAGATCTGTCTATATTTATGGTCGTGCTCGTGGCATTGCGGCCTATTTAAGGATTTTTAAAGGCGTCCGCGCGGATTTTATTCCGCTGTGCGCGAATTTATTCAATAGTCCATAGGATGCAGAAAATTCGTGGCGGCGCCGCACCGCAACCAATCTGCAGTAAACCACAGATTATTTTCCGCAGTGCGCGCACTTCAAGGAGGTTCCATACTTCGCAGATTTTGTGGAATAAAACGCACGGCAGAAATCCGCAGTGCGCTTAGCCTTATTGTAATATCTTATCTTGTTGTAGTAAAACCATATCTGTCAAATACTTAGTGAGCCGACCGTGTCCAAATGCACTTAGACTCAAACGATACAATTCATAGTGATTCATAATACTTACGGTTTTATCCTCGTGTAGATAAAATCGATGAATATTTATGATCGAGGTCGGTGCCTTCTAATATTTAAATTTTGGCGTGTTACAAATCAAAAAAAAACACTGACGCAAAAATAGGGTGTATCTGTGTACAGGTCGATTCACAAGAGGTGGCACGAATGGATTGAACGGAAGTAATGTCACCTATCACTGTGTGAGTGCCGTCCTTTGAACGTTCGAATTTCAAACCGAAAACCTGTTACTATTTATTTATATAATTTACTTTCATATGAAGTTTAAGAGACATAACGGTTTATTACACGTTATTTTTAATAAAAACACGCTTTGTGAATATTTGAGGTTATGTGTCAAACAGTACTAATTTGTTTACATCGTTCACAAGTTCTATTAACGGTAATCTTAGCTCTTAAACGGGTGAACCAATTTGGATGCGTTTTTTTTTTTATTTGGAAGCAGGTTTTCTACAGTTCTGCCGTTCTAAGAGGCCCGATTTGACAGCTGTAAGTGCAGTACAAAACATAACCTCAGACACAAATTTTGTAATGATTCTGTACTAAAATGACAGCCGTCAAATGGAACTGTAGCGGCGGTTTTTAGTAAGGTTTCATGAAAATCGGTTAAGCTGTGTAAGAGATATCAGCTCTTAAAGAAGAATCGTCATTATGTCAAGTTTTTGTCTATCTAATATGTAACATGTGTGCAAAATGTGGTTACAGAATTATCAACAAGTTTTTAGTGTTGTTGGTAATTCTGTAGCTCTGCCTACCCCACTCTGGGAATAAAGGCGTGAGTTTATGTATGTATGTAATATGATAAACCTTCTTATTATCATTGTAATTCTGGCGTCTGCAATAAAGATGGTATCGAGAAAAGAAAGGTAGCTTTTGTGACGTCACAGTAAGCCGACGCCTGCAAAGCTAGCGGTGCCGGGTTGCATTCCCGGTCAGTGCAAAGATTTGTATGATGAGCGCGAGTATTTTTCCTAAGTCTTGGATGTTATCTATGTATTTAAGTAATATATTTCTGTATACATAATCATCGTTGCCTAGTACAGTCAACAGCATAAATAAGTGATCATTTCTGTACCTTGTCACTTTCAATCGTTTCACAATTTTGTATAACATTTCAAACACAACGTTAAAGTGAAAAGGTACATAAATGATCACTTACTTATGCTGTTGACTACACATAAGTACAAGTCTAGAGCTAAGTTTGGGACTAGGTCAATATGTGTGAGATTATTAACAATAAACATTATTGCTCGATAAGAAAGAGGCGGTGACAGATGGAATCACAATATTCTGGCAACCACAAGATGTTGGGTAATATTTATATGATGATGCCAATTTAATTCCAACTAATAACCTAATGAGGGTACCTACTTACTGTACCTATTTTGTTTTAAATTGTTGACAACCTATACTTGTGTACGGTGTTAGATAATTAATCGATAATCCGTGACCAGCTAACGAAAGCTAACGAAAATAAATATAATCAGCTGTTCAATCTATTAATGGACAGTTGTATGCGAGATTTGAAAGAGTATGATAAGGGTTTGCGTATGCAAGAGTTGCTAATCAAATGCCTCTTATATGCCGATGATCAAGTTATACTTGCCCCATCAGTACTTGAGTTGCAGGAGATGGTGACAGTGATGAATGAAGGATTTAAGCAAAAGGGGATGAGAGTAAATGTTGCCAAGACCAAGGTCATGGTGATAGAGAAGGACGAGGAGATGACTGAGTGCGTGATAAATATAAATGGTGAATTAGTAGAACAAGTGAGCGAATTTGTGTATCTGGGAAGTATGTTTACGAGAGATGGTAAGTGTAAGAAGGATATCGAGAGGAGGGTGAATGCGGGGAATCAAATTAATGGGGCCCTGTACTCCATTGCGAACAGACAGGGCGTTTCACAAAAAGCCCGACTGGCTGTTCACAATGGAGTGGCCCCTACCCTGATGTATGGTAGTGAATGTTGGGTGTGGCAGGACAAGCATGAAAGTCGTGTAAATGAAGTTGAAATGCGGTCTTTGCGTAGTATTTATGTGTGGTGTGAAAGTGATTGATAGAGTAAGGAATGAAGAAGTCAGAGAGAAATGCGTTTTATTTTACCTTTTCATTGGCGTGGCTAATTTGTATATTCATGCCAAATTACAGCTTTCTAGTACTAAGAGTCTCTGAGCTAGGCTGCGGACACACGGACGGATATTGGTGAAACTATAATGGTTCGTAGTTTGACTACGGAACCCTAAAAACTACTGAGCAAAGGGAAGTCCGTTTGTATGACGCCAAAGTAAATCGTTGTTTGCAGCGGAAATAATAACGTCATCCAAATGCGATCAACAAACATGGCTGCCAGACAACGAGTTGTTTATCATCGTGCCAAATCGCGTGCAAATATTAGTGGGCGTTCGTTGTTGCGTAGTTAAAATACGCATGTTTATTTGGGCGTTATGGGCGAACAGTCATATCTATGTATTATTAAAATAGTCAGGATATAGCGGGAAAAATAATATAAAGAAGCAACGGTTTACTCGTTTTTAATGCGTTCTCTTCAACGTCCAGCCAGCAATTCCGTCAAATTCAAAAATGGCGGCCTTTTATAAACTGTAAACTGACATAACAAAAAGTATGAAAACGATTCTAAATCAGATTGATATCCGTTACAAAAAAATATCGGAAAAATACTAAATTAATTAGAATAATGATTTTATATCAAATCAAAGTTAAATATTATTAATTATTAATGCTATTTGTGGTGAAACTGTGCAACTGGCGGAAGTGACGAAGTATTGCCCGTCGACCTTGCTAACAGTATGTAGGTATACTCTTTATTGCAAATAAACAATTAGAAGATGTAGTGACTAAGATTGAAAAGGGCATGCTTCGATGGTTCGGTGATTTGGAAAGGATGGATGAAAGAAGATTGACGAAAGAGATATACAGATCGAAAGTGAGTGGACGGGTTGGGAGGGGCCGCCCTAGGAGTACTTTTTCGAGTCAAATCGGAGAAATACTGGAAAAGGGCCGAATCTTAAGTACCCGAAACCGACGTGCGTGCATGACTCGATGTATGAATGTGGAAGAAGCGAAGAAATTTGTCAAGATCGTAGCAGGTGGAAACAAGTGGTCTCTGCCTAACCCTCTGGGAAACAGGCGTGATTTAATGTATGTATGTATGTAACAATTAGAAGACATATTTGCATCAATATACATAGATACATAGATAATGTAGGCTTATTCCATATGGGATCTCTTCCAATTAACCTTGGAGTAGAATAAACAAGGGTAAGTAATGCAGATAGACAAATTAACAAAATTTCAGGAAATAACGAATAGTACATGCAACAGAGATACAAGAAGAAAATAAAATATCTTCTTTAGTTAAATACACTAAAAAGCAAAAATAAAGGGTCAGAATGCGTTTTTCATACAAACGAGGGTATTTCGAAGCTTTGGTTTCTAGTCAGTATTTTTTAGTGAGGTTTAATGGTGGCTACTCCAAGGTTCAATAAAGGAGTTCAAAAGTTCTTAAGATACCTAACTGATCGCACAATCAGTTGACACCACAGCCAGAGAGTTTGGGTCAGCATTAGGATTTCCTAACATTTTATTGTCATTTTAGATGTTTTTCTGTAATGCACAATTCCGGCGTTAACCGCAGATTCAATCAGTTGGGTGTCCCAGGCACTCTGAAGTCCCGTATCGATGCTCGGGGCATCCATCATCAGATTTCACTACAAGCATCCCGTGGCGGGGAACCAAGGCTTCGAAATAGCCTCGTTTGTATGAAAAACGCATTCTGACCCGTTATTTTTGCTCCTGAGTGTACATACATACCCTCACGCCGTCGTTCCCAGAGTTGGGTAGGCAGAGCTAGAGCAACACCAACAACCCTAAAAGCTAGGCTAAGATGCATTACTTTTCATTCTGCATTCCCCGTGTGGTAGCCGGATTAGAATAGTGCCACTCCGTATCTTTCCGTGGATGTCGTAAAAGCCGACTAAGGTAATAAAGGCGTGTAGTACTGTTAGGCGATGGGCTTGCAACCTGTCACTAATACGCTGGTAAACATCTTCGCCTAATGCAAAATGTGGTTACAGAATTATCAAAAAGTTTTTAGAGTTGTTGGAAATTCTGTAGCTCTGCCTACCCCACTCTGGGAATAAAGGCGTGAGTTTATGTATGTACTCGTATGTATGTAGGTATGCAAATAGTTTACGCAGACAACCGGTACTGATAGCACGTTACAATTCTTATCTGAAAGTACAATAAGCTCTTAGATAGCAATCCTTCATTGTATAAACCAACCATGGCCTCTGTTCTACCCGTTAGATCAATACTGCCTTTGACATGTCACTGTATTGTTCTTAACTCCGCCGCCATTACTGTCAAGTAGATAATAGTTGTAACATTGATACTACGATTGTCGCAACGGTGGCCTAGTTTAGGAATCTACTCGTGACCGTCCCTCCCTATCCCTTTTTTTAGCTTAGTATATTACCCGATGCTCTTACGGTGAAGGAAAGACATCGGAAACCTGTACATTCGAACAGCTGACTGTGTATTGGTTCCCACAGAGTAACAATCGGACTGACAGGTCGAGAGGGTGGCAGCTATCTGTTAAAATTTGAGATATACCTTTCTCTTCTAATAGTCTTCGCTTCTAATTTTAAAATGCAACAATAACTCATTTAGGAATGTGACCGAAAATGCAGTAAAAAAATGGGTGTACTGCCTTTTTGCCGAATTATGTTTCGTCAAATTTCATTTAGCAATCAACTTATCGCCGAAGTTTTATTTGGCAAACCAATCCCTGGCATAATTTTACTTCGTAATTTTTTTAGTTCCCTACATTTTTATATTGCAAAATTTTATTTTCTACGTCAAATTTTATGTGGTAAATAATTGTGTAGCAAATGATTTGCTAAGGCAAATAACATATTGTAACATATTGTAATATTGTTACTTGTTTATTGAAAGTTGAGCTAGAACTTGTCTGAAACAAATATAAATTGGATTGAAAACGAAACTAATCCCAGAGATAGGTAGGTTATGGTTATTTTTTTATGACCCTAAAAACTAAACTGCTCCTAGAGATGCCAATCAATACATTTGACGAAGACATAATTGTCATCTTAAAAAAAACCCAGGTAATCATTTGTCCAACCATAATTTATCAAATCATTAGTTGGAAAATGATATCAGTGCGAAACGTTGAGATGGGAAATAAAAAAATCCCCAAATAAAAATATGGGATACGTAGTTTGGGGAGTTAAGAATTTGCTAAATAATTTTCGGCGAAAAAAGGGTAAATCAAAAAAAGGTTTTATGGAAGCTGTAAAAAAACATTAATATTCTCTATTGCGACCCTCCTTTCAGAGTAGGTACCTTACAAACTGCCCAACCGCAAAAGCCACAAGCGGCGCGGGGTAGGCCCAATGTGACTCATAGTAACATACAATTAAGAGTAGACTTTAGATGGCAAATCGTGGTTCAAGAATCCATGGAGTCACTATTTCCTTCTTTTTTTTTTTTATGGCATCTAGATGACAAACGAGCACACAGGCCACCTGATGGTAAGTGGAAACTGTGACCCATAGACATTCGCATTCACAAGACTGCAATGCAATCCTAAGACTGCAAATGCGTTGCCAACCCTGAGAACTAAGATGGAATGCCTCTATGCTAGTCATTTCACCGGCTGTCTTATCCCCAAACCGGAACACAACAATGCGAACACTGCTGTTTGGCGGTAGGTTAATGGATAAGACGGTGGTATAGCGATCCGGACGGACCCTGCACAAGGTCCTACCACCCGCAAATTTTTATTTTCTTTTTATTTCCTATTTATTATAAATACATACTTTGATTTTGACCTTTTGTGATAATATGACCGTACTGAAGGTCAAAATCAAAGTGACATGTATTATAATAATTTGGAAATAGCAACTTCATGGATTCTAGAACCACGATATGCCACCAAAATCGTAACCCTAAATATATATTTCCCATGCTTTATCGACAACCCTCGACAATCGGTTACTGGCATGGTAACCCTACCCATTAACCACCACAGACAAACTAGCTTTTTAATTGTCACGTTTGTCATTGGTTCTTTTAAAAACCGGTGCGACTCGGGCCGGAGGTTTCCGTACCACTGCACATTAGGTGTTAATGGTGTTATTAAATCTCGGTTTGAAAGCCATTAATGAAGCAAAAAAAAAGCCGGGCTTCATTATCAGTGATCGGAAATAGGTGAGCTAATTTGCCTAAACTTGACGCATATTCATTCATGCGTGAGCGAAATGGGAATACATTATTGAATGAAGGTGCATCAAGTTTAGGCAAATTAGCTCACCTATTTCCGATCACTGTTAATTATCCATGTTTTTATAAAGCTTCAAATTTTTTTGTCCCCCATGATATTATGCTTAAAAAATAACACAACTCTTTGTTTCAGGAAGAAATGAATTACTCTGCCATTATACAAAAGAATAAGAAGTTATCTAATAAAACGCTGGGATATGCTAAGGTAAGAACTTTTTTACAGTAATGTACTTACTCGTTAGTTATAATTCAGTTCCTATTAACAGTTTTTCGCAACGTGCTATACTCGAAGCCTTACATACAGTTTTTTCGCCGATTATCATTCAAAGAAAGCTATCTGTGCCCTTACCATGAAATACAATTACCGTACTCGCTAGCGAGTCGAATGCTTTGGCCCTTGCACTCAATAATAATATTAATAATACTTGCGAGGTCTACGAGGGAGAGAGCTTCCACTCGCTAGCGAACACGTTAAATTGTAACTCATAGTAAGGGTCCTGATATAAATACCGGGCAAGAGCATGTCTTACCATGCTCTGTGTAGGGTTTCGAAACGGTTCCTACACAAAACTATCTTAAATAACAAACACGCTTTGCTCAAAATGCTTTACTTGGCGATTGTGAAACAGGCGGTAAATACGAGTATATATCACAATATCACTCTTCGATAAAAAAAGTAACCTCATATTTAGAAAAAAAGAACAATTATTTATTATTTATTTATTTGCCAGTGTTATAGGGACTATGCCGCGCGCGGACCTGCTAGAGGGGGTATTCTTTTTGTAGTGGTGATTTTTATTTTAATCTTTAATTTTTCAGTAGCTTAGTTTTATTTTAATTAAAATAAGTTTAGTTTTTAACTTTGAATTGTAGATACGATTGTATTGTAGTAGGAAATAAATTTGTCATTTTATTATTTATCTAACAATTAAAGTATCATTCATATTTACAATTTTACACAAAGTTAACAAAAAATAATTCTCATAATTGGCCTAATAAAAAGAATGGAGTCCAGTTTTGTCAAGGGATAGGTATGAAGATTTTTTTTAATGCTTTTTGTCCTGTTGTCTTACAACAATATGTATACAAAGCTTGGGTTTAATTAACTGGTACTTGTATTTCCTTGAATAAGACGTTCTACAACAAATGGAAAAGTTTAAACGTACAGCACGTACTTACTTGGTTCGTGACACTGTGTAGTTTTTACTATCAGTTTTTACAAAACATCAGTAAAAAATGACAACACGAGTATAAAGAGATAACTAGAGTATAATATTATTATTCACAAACAGGTGTATTAAGGATAATGGATGAAATGAATCATCTATTGTCATGTTATTATAAGTCCCTGTAAAGTAAAGATAATTTTGAACTGGCAACCCTGAAACAATTGTCAAATGTCAACACGGCAGTTCAAAATATTTGAAATTTAAAATGTAAAAGCTTAAGTAGCTCTTTGGCACGAATACTTAAAAATTCAAAAATAAAATAAATAAAGTGACACTAGAAATTACAGCCGTCGGTTATTTTCCCTTTATTTCGCACTGTCTTGACATGTTAAACCAGTATTTTTTAATGTTTCATGTGTTGTAATTATATAAAAAAATCGATTCGTAACGCAAACCGACTTTTTTAGGTACCTAATTAGACAGACAATCAGATTACACCAGAGGCCCTACTATAAAAATCGAAGTTTGAAGTTAAGTTAGCTCCATCCCAGTCACTCGTCATTCGAGACACAATTTGACAGAAGGGGATGGAGCTAACGTAACTGCGAACCTCGATTTTCAAAGTAGGGCCTTAGCCAGCCAGGTAGAGAGATTGTACTATCAGACCATTGGAACCTTGACCCACCATAGAACTGTTTCACAGAGACGTTATGATTCAAGTCATAAGAAGTGTCAAACAAATTGTTTTATAATGTCACTGTGACACCGTTCTATGGTGGGTCAGGGTTCCATTGGGCTGATAGTGCTAATCTAGATTTGATGTTCTCTGTGCAATTTGTTACGCTTGTAAGTAGTTAGAAACTAAATTCGTTGTTAATGTATATTATAAACAATTACAAGACATGTTTGCATCAATATAAATAATGAACATCAGCGAACTTACCCATATGAGATCTCTTCCAGTTAACCTTGGAGTAGAATAAGCAAGGACAATGCCGAAGGATAGACAAATTAACAAAATTTCAGGAAATAACAAAAAGTACATACAGGAAGAAAATAAAACATCTTCTTTAATAAGAAACATACTATCAGCCCAATGGAACCCTGACCCACCATAGAACGGTGTCACAGTGACATTATAAAACAATTTGTTTGACACTTCTTATGACTTGAATCATAACGTCTCTGTGACACAGTTCTATGGTGGGTCAAGGTTCCAATGGTCTGATAGTACATAGATATAATATAATATACCAATATAGGTATATATATATATATATATATATATATATATATATACTACCACACATACGTAAACACAATGGGACCATAACGAACAAAAAAAAACGGAATTTGCAACACGTTCACCAGTTACGATAAGACAGGAATCCAAGCAATCAACAGCTTAGTTCCAGCCTTGACAGACATCACGTATCTTAGGTTCAATATCGGAATCCGTTATGGCAACAACGCCATGTATTACTAAGTATTGAGGTAGTGACGTCACTTTAGCAGATAAATAAACTGTAACAAATAGATAATTGTTTCTTTACAATGAAACTTGGTAATAGGTTTGTGTCCTGGGAAAAAATATATCTTATTAGTCCGTCGGTAAGACTATCAAAAAATATTGAAGACGTCTTTTTTGTTTTATCAAATCAATCGAAATTCCTGAGCGCGGGCTCGTGACGTCACAACGTGGTATAAATTTTGCCACGGCGTGACGTCACACGAAAAGTCAACACACTTTATTTTTGTCATTGTTTGTTTAATTGAGAAAAGAAAAAACATGTGTTCAATATAGTTTGATAATGTAAAGGACAGACTAAGTAATTCGATTTTTTTGGGACACGAGCCTATTTTCCATTTCCATGTTCTTGATAAAATCAAAGCAAAGACCGACAAACAAGTACCTACCTACCGTAAAACATTATTTTTGCTATAAGTATGTAGGCAACAACAGTCGTACAATTTTGCCGCAAAAAGAACGTGATACTAAATTAGTAAGAATGAAGTGGCAAAAAGGAACATTAGGTACTATAGGTTCTCCGAAGTTTACAAGCCGAAGAAAAAAAAACAATTCGTATTTTATAGGAAAACAAAATACATTTTCTCAACTTCAAACCTTTTCAAGACAAAAAAAAACAATTACAAAGTCCGACTCGCACTTTTCAAAATAAGTAGGTATAGTAGTAGTAGTACATTTAAAAATAAATTCACGTTTTTGAATGTGATCGCTATCGTACTTATAATGCTTAACAGTAATTACTCAATTAGTCAAAGGACGGAAATTTACAATTAAGTACAACACATTCAATGTCATACCACTAGGTACTCATTAATAACTAATGTACTGCTCGAGTAGCGATTAAAACGAATTACAAACAATGTAGACAATTCACGGAAACCCCCTGTGATTTAAAGACAAGCATAAATGAGAAGTCGATCGTTAACTTCATTATTCCAAATTTAAATAAAGCACGCAAAAGAGGCGCTGTCCGTGAACGCTATAATTAAAAATCTATGAAACTGACGTTAGTTCCACTTTTCACCGTTTCATCAAACAAGTTTGCGTCTGAAACAGCGTAATTCATTAGATAAATCAAAGCTATTGTAAATAATGTTAGCTTATGAAATTAATGAATCACCAAGTGATATTTACAGATGTTTTTAATCTTTTTAATGAACAATTAGAGGTAATGTAAGACAAACTACGTATTTATTTGTATTCCCTCTAGTAAGCGAACTTATATTTTCAATCAGGGATTGCTAAAACACAGGTACACCTGAAATAGATTACAGCTGGCCGTGAAAATTAGAGAGTATTTCATGCCTGATTGATGCTCCAGTTTATGGTGACATTGCAAATGAGTAGTGTTATAATTTTTCAAGGGTTGCAGTTCGCCGGTCATCGGAACCGCTCGTGTATGTTCGGTCGTCCCGTCTCGCTTACACCTGTGCGACTGTCAATCATATCACCCTATTGGTTTTTGCTTCTTCTCGCTCGCCCACTCAGTACCTATTTTTATCTCGGGCGGAGTACACGTATGCCACGCGTTAAATAATCGGTGTTTTTATATTATTGAATTGACACTGTTTAATATTGTTTGTACTGATATATTGAGTTGTTTTTGAACATGGCAAAGGTAAATGGTTTTTTAAGCTATGGTTTTTAGTGAAAGTTGGTGATATGCTATTATTTTGCATTTTTTGCATCGAACATCATACCACCCGGTGACGTATTGTCTGATAACTAGAAATAAGCTATTTCAAAGCAACAAAAAATGTTTTACTTAATAATACATTGTTAAGGAGATAGTAATTTAGCAGTCATTTCCTTATCTGCTGTTCCAACTGTGCAAATAATTTTAAATTAATTGTTTTTAGTTCTGCGTCATATTTACAATTTGCATAAAAATGTTTACTATTTTAAAGTGTGATCAATTAAAATATATTGTTGCCGAAATATGATTAAGATCATTCGATATCCTTTATATTATTCTTGTTGTTATTCAAAAAATAGTAACCTACTTTTTATTATTTTTTACTTTAAAGAGGTTGCGTTAACTTAACGGTTAGCGCCGAAACCTGCTTTATTTTGACAGTAAACTCATTTAGGGGAATAATAATTTCTCATACGGGCAACATTTTTTACGTCAAATCGATAACTGAAAAAAACGAGTGTCTGTCACACTGTTATCTTGTGGTTTTTTTGTGGCCGATTTTAACTGGTTTTAATGTCGTCTTCGATTAAAAACCTATTAAGGAAAGCTACAATATGTTACAAAAACTACAAACATATGACTAGGAACCATGACTGGGTATGTTTCCTTTCAATAATTAGTTCAAACCCATGACTGTGTTTCCTGGCGAATTTCATCACGTTTTTCAGTGATTTTCTGACGCGCGGTAGATTATGACCTTGTATTCATTTAGGAAGCGCTTCTTCGTTCGTTTTCCATGCAGTATCGGCAGCGTAATGTTTAATTTTTCCTCTATTTCGCCCAGTTTTTAATTCAGCCTTGATCGGTGATTTATTTTAAATTTTATAAGATTCGCGGATAATTTTACCTTAACATTCTTTAATATTCGCTAACCTTAATCGAGTCTTCCTATTTCCGTGGTAAAAACCACCGGATATGTTTCTTGTCTTACACAACATAATATTATAAGCTTAATTTTCTGTTTCCTAGAAATCTAATAAAGGTCCAGAATCATTTAAACTTTCTGTTCTTTAGTAATATTAACAATGATCCATTTAGCTTAGTTTGTATAGACTGCCTGTGAAGCTAGAAGTTCTGGGTTTGATTCCTGTTCCTTGTTTTTATTCTTTTTATTTTAATTTGTTTTTCGTTGTCTAGTACCTATAGTACGGGCCTAGAGCTTAGTTTGGGACTAGTTTAATTTGTGTGAGATATCTTTCGGCAGGTAGCTAACTATAACCAAATGGTTTAGTTCACGTGCCATAAAAAAAAACTGAGTTGAACTTGCACATAAATGTGTTCCTATACAATTAAAAGATCGAGCTGAAAATGCACGCATGTGGACCCTTTTTTTCTTATTTGTTGTAATAGCATTCATTATAATGTACACTGTTAAAATGTTTGTCTACCTAAAGGTTCTTAGATTCACCCTGCAGTCAGAGAGACAGTGGACAAAAAATCAGTTAAAACACAACTTTTATATCAGCATTCTGCTTCTATTGGCTCACAAACTAGGATGATGGTTTTTTTTTACGTTTATTTAAATACCTAAACAAATGGAATGTAGGAAAACGCTTTACCACCATTTCTGTCTTGATTTTCCTGCTAGCTTTGTTTTTTTCCTCTCATTGAGTGCTTCAATGTTTTTTATCAATTTTTATCTTTTACAAACAAACATCCGAGTTCCATCAACTGTGAGAAATGTTAATTGTGTGTGTAGTATTTTTATCTAACTACTATACTATGTTTACGTATTTCCAATCTATGCATTGCTATGCAAAAGAGTTTACCTAATTTCTCCACTCATCTCTAAATCTAGCCAACCGCATTGGTGTTCACATTGTTGTGTTCTGCAGTGAGATTATACATGATGCCTTTCATGTTTCCATATTGTCAATGTTTTGATAGCTCTAAATGACTTGACAGTAATGGCGGCCGAGGTAAAAACAATTCCATAACAAGAGGGTAATAGAGGAGCAATAAGACAACCCGTGTAATTACCAGCATAGAGGCATTCCACTTTAGACCCCACTTGGAAACGCATTTGCGGTCTTATGCTTGTAGTGTTGATTGTAGTGTTGACGATGGAAATGTCTGTCCGCAGGACTCGGATCCTAATTATCAGGTGGCCGTGTGCTTATTTCATCATGTCCATCTGTCTGTCTGTCCGGTGTTTAACTCATAGACTCTCAGTACTACGAAGTTGTATTTTAGAATAGTTATACATTTAAATTAGGCCAACAAAGTTCAAAAATAATAATTTTGTGGACTTCCATATGTGAAAAATAAAGGGATAAATGCTTTTTTAAATAGTAATTTCTTTCATACAAGTGGTTTTTTGAGATAGTGGTTGGTGTTTGTGGTAACAGCGTCAGAACTCTACACTAAGCATGATCCAAAATTATTAATATCCTTGTGTATATGTATATATTGTAAATTTCTTAATTTCCTTTTGTATGATCACTCCAGTACTCTAATGATATTCATTATATCTTGTTCCCATCTCGTTCCATCTGAAAAGTTACAAAGGGCAAGTTTTCCGCACTTTTACGAAATAAATATGCAGCTAATAAGCCTATAAAACAATAAGTTATTGAACCAAACAGATAATATACAAAGCATTCGTTCAGTGTAATGCCACTGAGGTCAATGCTTTGGTATAAATACTCATCATGACTCAATTCATTTATATCTTTATAACATATATGTTGTATTGTACCTGTGTTTGTTGTATTTATATGTAAGTCCTTTATACTGTTCTTAAATATTCAGGACTTTTTTTCACAGCTTCAATCAAATCTGATTCATCTAACAAATAGCTATAGTTTTGAATAGCTATTAAAGTAACCAAGATATTGCCGACAAAGATTTGTTCTGTTCCTATGTCTTGGTAACAAAGGAATATTGCATTAGGTTTTTTTATCGGGTTGAGTGAACTGTTACTTAACGCGTAACGTTTATCGTTATTCCCTCGGCAACTTTTTAATTTTCCGTGATGAAATATAGTCTTATGCGTGAATCCATGGTATAAGCTATCTCCATTCCAAATTTCATCCAAATACGTCCAGCCATCGCAGTGTGAAGAAGTAACAAACTAACAAAGAAACTTTTGCATTTATAATATTAGTAGGATATAATTCAATACACGCGTTCAAGTACTTATTTAGCAAATGTCAGCTTGCGTCAATTCTTTGCAGGTTAATTATACGGTCCGTAAATTTTCCTTTGTAAAGAAAAAGATGACTGTGGAGAATTGGTTAAAGAACGATTGGAAAAAATCCTCAATGTTAGTGGTTGTTACGTAAATACATACTGTCGTACAGTACTGATGTAGCAAATCTTTACATAGTATAAAACAAAGTCGGTTCCCGCCGTCTATCGGTCTGTCTGTATGTACGCACAGTAATTATTATTAAATCTAAAATCGACGTCATGGTTCCTAAGAACAGATCTCGCTATCTCTCATAGTTTCCGACTTCACCATACTGACCCATTTGGATTGTACACCCGATATAGACAGCAACGCTAATTTTTTGCCATAAACCGAAAAGTAAAACTTCACAAATAGTTCATTACGAAGTTCTCTAATGACTATTCAAACAGGATGCTTAATGTACAAACTTGTTAACCACTAAAACGTCACAGATCAAAGTCACAATATTTTGACCAACGCCATATCTTTGCAAAGGCCGACAGTTAACGTTTTTATCACACTAATATACTCATAATGTTTAATAACGATAAAAAATAACCGATAACCAGTCAATAACGATGTTGCGGTTGGTTATCTTTTAATCTGTGGCCTTGTGGGGTTGCCATGTTGATGCGAAAAGGTCTATTATACCCAATAATTCCATGTTGATCTTGAAATGTTATCGTTGTGTTTTTAACACGGCCGCCATTATTGTCAAGCAAATAAGAGCTATCATAATGTTAAGACAATATCATGTCAAAAGCGATATGGTTCTACTGAGTAGAATAGATCCAAAGTTTTTTTTTTCCGTAGAAACTCCAAATGTGTGGCACCGAGGAAGAGATGCGGGAGGTGGCGGCGAGGATCTGCAGGAACTACTTGCACGGGGCGTGGCAGCACGTGGACACCATCGATCTGGACTTCAAGAGGATCAGGTGGGTTCTGGACACCAATCCGTCATTACTTCCCGATGACGGATATATCCGTAGCACACGGTTGACGAATCCGTCACGGTAGGCTACGTAAAGTTAACCTGTGGTTGTATTGTAGCAACTTTGTTGCTAGCGACGGATTAGTCCATCAGACTAAATGCATTGACGTTACAAGTTGACTGCTAATGACATATACACACACTAAATGACACTTAATTTAAAAATTCACATTTTGTCAGTGCGAAACAGAGATTTAAAATATATCCACACCAATAATATACTCTTAGGCCCGCCGCTTACTATCGGCACGGCATGGCAAGGCATGACTGCCAAAGTATACCTCAGCTGTCATCGGTATGCAGTCGGTGTGGTGTAACGCATACCTAAGGACGCCTAGGCATACCTCGGCAGACATCGGTAGTGTAAGGCACACCTAAGGGCGCCTCGGTATAAAGCCTATTGCGGCCCTAAGCAAACCCCGGCATGCCAGAGATCTTCTCAGCATCCCCGACAATTCTTCGACATTTCTAAGCAGACCTCATCATCCCTGAGAATTCTTCGCCATTCGTAGGTGGCCTCGTCATGTCTCAGAACTCATCTGCATCCCTGAGAATATTTCTGTGTGCACAGTGTACAGTGTGCGCCTGCGTGTAGGCATGCCGAAGGATCCCTTCCCATGCCGTGCCGATAGTGGGCGCCGGGCCTTAACGTCGATTATTCCATCTCAACAGCAACGAGATTACTGCTACTACCTATTACTACGATACTACCTATTATCGCAAATCGCAACTGATATGAATCTCTTGTAACGTAACGTGACACGCAATAAACGATTTGTATTTGAATCTCACATGACCGCCGTTTCGTTATGAATCCTTGGAGTGTTAGATTTACTACTGCCACATAATACATATCTCACAACTGATTCAAAAAGATCTCAATAATTCTATAATATATTGACGACATGGTGGTTTACGTATAAGCAAAACAGATCCGTGAATCGAAAAATAAAAACCGCAGACGGACATAAAAAATAATATAAATGTCAGGGGACAATCTCACCAATTTGACCTAGTCCCAAATAGTACACATACATACATAAACTCACGCCTTTATTCCCAGAGTGGGGTAGGCAGAGCTACAGAATTACCAACAACTCTAAAAACTTTTTGATAATTCTGTAACCAGTTTTTGCACACTTAGGCTAAGATGTTTACCAGTGTATTAGTTACAGGTTGCAATACCATCGCCTAACAGTACTACACGCCTTAATTACCTTAGTCGGCTTTTACGACATCCACGGGAAGACACGGAGTGACACTATTCTAATCCGGCAACCACACGGGGACCAAATATTGTGTGCAAATAACCGGTTATTTTTATACAGAACTGGCTAATAACCGGTTAAATTGCATCCCTAGTCCCAAATTAAGCTCAACATATTTATATACTTAAATAAACACTTAAATACATACGCGCTCATCATGGCCAATACAATACGTCACTCGCCATTAGGGTTCCTTGATGATTACGGAACCTTTTATACCTATTTGCAACATAGGAACAAAAATGCGACGCGATAACAATTACTTTAGTCGCATTTTAGTTGTAACCTTATCTTGTTTATTTACTTGTAGCTCGGCGCATCGAGTGCGCGCAGGAAAACCAGTCCACGTGCCTTTACCGATTATCCTTAACAATAAAGAGACGTATATCGAAGGCAGTCGAGGCCACCATTCGAGTTTGCAGTTCTCGCGTGTTCTTAGCCGCGCACTGTATCGATTCGAGTTACTTAAATAACTTAGCGGAGCATCTGAATTCGGGCGTGCAGTACCTGGCCCGGTTCTGAGAATAGGGATTGACCAAAAAAAATAACTCACGGTTTTTACTTTCTCATTCGAAAGAATAGGAAATTTTAAGACACCAATTTCATTAATTTTGTATTTGACACAATAGTTTTGTTTTGATATCTTTATTTATTTAGCAGACATTTTATTGATGATTATTTTAAATTTGGGATGGCATTTTCTAATAAATTACAACAATTAAATGATATCCAATGAGAAAAAGTGATTGTAATACTCTATTAAAACATACTATTTCAAGCTGTTTTCGCCTAACCCGTAAGATACACCTAGGAGGGCTTCAAGCCGAAAACGAAAGTCAAACAAAGGTTAAATATAAATATACTTTTGTCGAAATATACAAAATAGATAAATATTTCAAAAACTTAATAATGCAGAACGACTTTAAAACCCTATTCCTCGAAATGGTTTTCGAATTGGAGTCATTTTAAAAATATGAACAATCCCAATTCCATTTCCAGGTTCTAGGCAGGGACGGTACCGGTATTCCTGGTTCTCCCGGTTCTTTTTTTTTTACCTCAAGTCATGAACATTTGAGAAATGAAACGATTAAAAAAACTTTCTGAAACTTATTTTTTTATAAATATGCAATAAAATCATGCATGGTTTGTTCAACAAATACGTATCTTAATCAAGTAAAATACTTACTTGAAAATTATTTTTTCTTCCTTTGCTATTTGTTACAAATATAGAGATCAATTTATTGCCACAAATTATGAATCTTTTGTTTTGCTTTTGTACAATAAAGTGTTTACATACATACTTTTATCACTACATAGTATGTCAGTCGCTCCCCGCTGTCTGTCTGTCCCTATGTATGCTTAGATCTTTAAAACTGCGCAACGGATTTTGATGCGGTCGTTCTAATAAATAGAGTGATTTAAAAGGAAGGTTTTTATGTAAGGGTGAATTGCAAAGATATTGTACATAGTTAAGGGCTTAATTGAGACAACGTTAACTTTCTTCCATTGTTTTTCCTTTGTGTAACGAAAGTTATCCTTATGATTATATGACAAATCTTCGGTACACAAAGGATTGTTAAGGATTTTTTAATAGAGCCCTCTCTCAACTCTGTTTTATGTACGGGTGTTACAGAAAAATCACATAAACGGAAGCGAAGCGAGGGCAGGTCGCTAGTATATAATTTATGTAAACCATAAACCTCCCTCTTTAATCACTTTATTAGCGGCTGTTTTTTACTATATAATAAAGATTATTTTGTTTTTACTTGCAAAATTGTCCAAAAGGTCATATACTGCCTAATTGCATGCTCCTGTCAGAAACCAATCAGAAATATACACATGAATCAATCGTCGTTATTTCTTATCATTATCACAATGGTGCTATATATTTACTAAAACAAAGTATGTATTTTAAAATATCATTATCTATTCAATCACATCATCGATCTATTCTTTTCTATTGAATTAAACTCTTTAAAACATCCGGTTATAGTATAAAAATAAGTTACTACTTCCGTTAATATTAACTGCCTTATAGTTTTTAATATTTACACACACATTTGCTACCTTGACCTTGTGCAGAGTGCATTACTAGACCTTGTGCAGAGTCCGTCCGATGCTACCACCATCTTATCCTTTAATCTACCGCCGAACAACATTCGCATTGTTGTGTTCCGGTGTGGGAAATTACTAGCATAGAGGCATTCCGTCTTAGTCCTCAGGGTTGGTAACGCATTTGCGGTATTCGGATTAATGTCTTAAGACTGCGCCGAGCAAACGCCGAGCGTCCAGTGGCGCCCTCATTAGGTACTATTATTGTGTTTTCTAATTAACTAAAGAATTTCCTTGGAACCAAACAAAATGTGTTTGTAGCGCAAGTATAAACACAATTTATGGGATACGTAACAAACTTTAATAACAATTACCCTTTGAGTAGTCAGCTTAACGGGAAAAGGTGGCCACTTTTTTCCGTCAAGTTAATAACTCGAAGGTGAATTGTTATTAAACTATGTGATGTGTTTTCATTTGTAGTACAAAAACATTTCGTCCAATTTGAAGAAAATACTTAAGTTTATTAGAAAACACAATGAAAGTAATGAGGGCACCACTGTACATCCGGCGTACGCTCGGCGCAGTCTTATTAATATTAACTACCTTATAGTTTTTAATATTTACACACACACATTTGCTACCTAATTACTAGACCTTGTGCAGAGTCCGTCGGATCGCTACCACCACCTTATCCTTTAATCTACCGCCGAACAGCATTCGCATTGTTTTGTTCCGGTGTGGGAAATTACTAGCATAGAGGCATTCCGTCTTAGTCCTCAGGGTTGGTAACGCATTTGCGGTATTTGGATTGACCTGTTAAGATTGTAGTGTCTAGAATGCAAATAAATGTCTATGAGTCACAGCACAAATCCATTTTACCGTCAGGCCTGTGCGCTCATGTGTGTTGTCCTAACCATAAAAAATAATCCTGATTTGTTACCGAAAATGTTTAAAGTTTGCTAACAAAGGAAAACAGTTTTCAAACTATCTAAAGAGATGTACGAACAGAACGTATAGGTTAGTTTAGTTTTATAACAATCCTGGAACGTGAAACGATTTCTGTTAGAAATGCATTTCTAACTTTTGAATATCCGGAAAACTGAAACGGTTCGAAACGAGAATTGGACCAGGGATTAGAATATATAAAAACACGCAATCTACTTCGAAAACAAGGTCAGGAGTGGTTACATTAAAATTTGCCAACCATATTCAAGAAGTTTGAAATAACTTTGAATTTTTGTTTTAGGTAAAAATTGGATCATGATGTCAATTTCAAATTTTCTGAGTATTTGTTCCTTAGTCTTGGATGTTTTCTAGGCATTTAAATATATTTATCACTGTATAGATATGTCTATCGTTGTGTAGTCTCCATAGTACAAGGCTAGAGCTTAGTTTGGGACTAGGTCAATGCGTGTTATATTGTCCTATGATATTATTTTATTACAAATACGCTCACGTTTTCAATTGTTTTTTTACAAAACCTTACTTGTCCTAGTTTTTTTGGGTTGAGTCAACAAGAAAACCTTATAGTTTTGCCATGTGGGTCTGTCCGTCTCGTCACTATAAAGTCATGTAAAGCAACTTTTTTTTACATCATGACATCCTGTGAGGTTTCATTGGATTTTTCCTGATATACAGATGACTATAGTGTTTATGGTTGTTCAGTTGGTGGTCGCAAGGTCAGCAATCTGAGATACGCAGACGATACAACCATAGTTGCGTCGAGTGAGCTGGAAATGGCAACTCTTCTGAAGAAAATTGAAGTTGAGAGTGCTAATCTCGGTCTTAAGATCAACCATAATAAAACGAAGATAATGGTGGTAGACAGAGCACAATTACTTCCAGTCACCGTCGCACTCAACGGGTATGAAAAGGTCAACGAGTTTGTGTATCTTGGGTCGCTGATAACTAATGAGGGTGGCTGCACTGAGGAAATCCGCCGTAGGGCCGGTATGGGCAAAAGTGCCATGGCTAACTTAGACAGAATCTGGAAAAACCGTGGTATTCGTCGTGCAACTAAGGTGCGTCTGGTTCGAGCGTTGGTATTCTCAATATTTACGTACGGTGCCGAAGCTTGGAGCCTACGGAGTCGCTATAACAGTAAGATCGATGCTTTTGAAATGTGGTGTTGGCGAAGGTTGCTCCGCATACCTTGGACTGCCATGCGAACAAACGAGTCGATCCTTAAAGAGCTCAACATTACGACGCGACTCTCCTCCATATGCCAGAAGCGAGCCTTGAGTTTCTTCGGACATGTTATGCGGTCCTCTAAGCATCAATTGGAGCAGCAAATTATTGTTGGGCGAATGGACGGAAGGCGTGCTCAAGGGCGGGCACCTACAAGATGGTCTGACCCATTGAAGAAGGCTTACGACCGCGCTGAGTGGAAAACCCTAACATGTGGTCGCGATCCTCAGCATTGAGGGAACGATGAAGAAGAGAAGAGATAGTGTTTATAGATATCTGCTAAAAGTCATCACCAAATAACTTTAAATACAAAATTCTATGACTTGTTTTTGGAGATGTTTTTTTTGTGTTTGTAGTAACGGCGTCGGAACCCTACACTGAGCATGGTCAGACACGCTCTTACCTGGTTTTTTGACAAACTTTTTAACTTAAACAACTTTTTATTACTGTCCTTTGTTACTACATACAATGTGTGTTTTTTGTATGAACTAAAAACACAACAATGCAATTTCTAAGTAACTTAATTTACTAAAGCTTTTTACTGGTTTACGGTTTTTGTGTGGTGGAGTGTTTACATTTTTTATTTGCCTCAAGGTTGCATGCATATGGAAAAAATATTTTGTAACTTTTGGCTCCAGTCCAGAGATATTCTATCTCATATAGAAAAACATCCGCTAATGTTACAAGATAACAGTACTACTAAACAAGACAAAACTTTCCAAACGTGCTAGCGCTTTTACAAGACCTAAATCGAGAGACGAACCCACAAACCCTGGGATCAGCAGGTTTGGTCTAGTTGGTAGAAGGTTCGATTTTGACTCGATTCAGGGCTATAGAATTTGTGTAATAAGTGCAATTATTTCCTCCTGAGTCTTCATGAGTCTTGGTAGTTTGCTATGTATACAAGTCTTTTTTAATCTATGTATGTTTATTGTCGTCTAGTACCCATAGTACATTCATATATGTCAATTTGTTGAGATTGCACACATTGATATATGTTTATCGCCGTACTCATAGACATTTTAGAGATCATTAGACCGACTGAATCGTTATTAACTAACTCTAGTGCGCTATAAGACACACAGATACACAGAACACATAACACCTAACACACACATAACAGTAAAAACGGTCTAAATTTTGCGAAAACCAGATTCGACCCCACAAACCCTAGAATCACCAGATTTGACCCAAACAGTCAGTTTCAAGCGCGATTCCCCTCGACCTCCGATTTTTACATCCTGCTCAGAATCTGGGCCAGAGGAAAATACCACCGATAACTCACACGATAGATAGCTGATAATGCGACGGCCTTTACAACGAATGTCGAAATAATCATGGACAAAGTGTTTACAATATTTATTTAATCTTTGTTGCGCAAAAATGCAAATTTGCGTACCAAAGGTGAACAGTCTTCCAGTTGACCTTTGGACCTTTGGGGTATGCGGTGCAATATTGTACGAATGACAGCATTAAGATCATAATGGGCGTTTCCACTAAACTATGTACCCTAATTAATTACTAAAACTAAGGAAATTTCACTTTGTCAGTTGTGTGACGAAAATTAGCCATTCATTGACGGCCGCAATATCTTTGGAGTTTCTTGCAGCGCTTCTCCACAATGATGTCTTGTCCGAAGCGCTGGTAGATTCACTCCATAATACCGACGTGTAAAAGAGCCCTCATGTGGCCAATTTACTGTTTTTTGTTTCCTTAAATTTAATTGCCTACCTCTGGGATGAAGGCGTGACGTAAATAGTAAAAAAACACTAGTGCGAAAAATCTATTTTCCGCACGATATACAGCTACAAAAATTACCACTTTTTGACCGACTAATAAAAAGGGTATTCTCTGTCCACAGCGGTGGCCTGTCCAACTTCCTGTACTACGTGGCCCTCCCAGACGACCTGAGCAAGCTAAAGTCCGTCACACAAGACAGCTACGAGGATGACCCCTCCGCCACTGTCATAAGCAGGAGTCTTATGCAGTCAACCTCGGTGATCATGGATGAGCCGAGGAAGGTGAGCTGTTGCACTTTTTACCTGCATGCAAAAAGAGACTGGTTATGATTACAGGGCGGCTAATGCAATACGGTTACGAAAGCATAAGATGGATAAGACATTACATTTCGAGTACTATTTATGTATGAAAATGTATGCAGTTTTTGTTATAAAGTCAGCTGACCATTAGTTATGAGCAGTGCGCGGAATTTTCGTGGCACGTTTCAAAAACGCTAGTGATTTCTTATTTATTGCCTTCCGTTATACATAAAAATATATCGATATAATAAAACACAGAATAAACAAAAATGTATAGGTAAACAGGTCTTATCGCTATTAACATATACAATTAAATTTAAAAATTACACAGGATACTATATTATTTAATAATTAATAAGGCCTTGGCGATCATTGTACTTTCTACTTACACGATTCTATTGCCACCAACACACACATAACAGTAAAAACGGTCAAAATTTTGCCAAATCCAGATTCGGATCCATAAACCGTCGAATCCCCAGATTTGACCCAAAGAGTCAGTTTAAACCGCAATTCCACAATATTATTTAATAATTAATAAGTATACCTTGGCCGTACTGACTCCCTTACATTATTTACAATCCATCGACGGCTTTCTACAGGTCCTCCTCAGGATATACGGCCAGGTGCACGGCGAGCGCGCGATGGACGCCATCGTGACGGAGTCCGTGATATTCACGCTGCTGTCTGAACGGCGGCTTGGACCGAGGTTGCATGGTGTGTTCTCGGGGGGCAGGATTGAGGAGTATATTCCTGTGAGTTGCCATTCGACTTCTAAGTGTTTTAAGATGTTTTTTTTTATTTATTTATTGTCTGTTAATCAGGGATTGGAAATTCAGATCGTATATTTACCTTAAGTTTGGCAGCATTTTTGTTCAATTGTATGGAGGTGAACTCAATTTTAATTTTAATTTGATAAATTTCGCCAGCGTAAATTCGTAATTAAGTACCTACTTACATTATCTATTTGAAGATATTTTCCATGTATAGATTTACTAAATGTTATTTTAATTTACCTGTAACTCATCGACCTAACGAGGTTTGAGGAGTAAATTGACGGAACGTTATATCCTAAAAATAAAAAAATCAATTAAAATAATATTTTTAAGAAGCCGACATTGCCAACTTTAGGTAAAGAACTAGAGATCTATCTGAGTGCCCGAGCCCTGCTGTTAATATAATTAAATTATTGTAAATCATAAAATATATGGATGAAGCTTGGTCCGGAATAATTATATAAGGTGTTAACAAATTAGTCTCGGATATTTTAAAAGATAACAGATTACATTAAAACAATTAACTTTTAACTGTAATTAAGAAACCTTTGTATATCATTTTATTGTTTTAATTTACCGAACAAAAAATATAAATTATGATTAATCTTTAAAATAATCCCCCCTATTATGTACCTGTCAAGATGTTTAACACTATTTGTCAAAAGTTGTTTTTCGTAAATGTCATGTATCGGCGGGAAAACTGTAGGTTATTTATTAAATACTAGCGTCTGCATGATAGTTTAAAGAGTTTAGTTTAATTATGTTATTAACAGGGTTTTTTAACGTAGCAAATTTGTTCCCAAGTTTTCTCCAAAAAAAACATAAGAAAACCTATGATTTTTCATACTTAAATGTACTCCGAGAACCGAGTACTATCAGCTGTAAAAATATCTGTGACTAATTTGTTAGCACCTTATATATAATAATAAAATAAAATCTAGTGAGTAGTGAGTTAGTCTTGTGCAGGGTCCGTTCGGATCGCTGCCACTATCTTATCCTTTAACCCACCGCCAAACAGCATTCGCATTGTTCGGGTGTGGGGATAAGACAACCGAAATTAATAGCATTCGAACTTTAGTCGGATATGGCTACACATTTGCAGTCTTAGGATTTTAGTCACTATGTGTCACTGATTCCTCTTTACATCAGGTGGCCTGTGTGCTCGTTCGCTTTCTATTACAATAAAAAAAAAACCCCCAGGCGCGTCCACTCCTCACCAAAGAGCTGTCCGAGCCTGCATTGTCTATGAAAATTGCTGAGAAAATGGCCGCCATCCACTCCATGGACGTCCCCCTCGTGAAGGAACCCAACTGGATCTGGAAGACCATGGGGAAGTGGAACAAGATCGTCAAGGAGGAACGGCTTACGGCCACTTTAGCTGGAAAGGTGAGGTTACTGTTTAATACTGTACTGTGGACGCGTTGGCGTATACTCCATTTTTAGTTTTCAGTTTTTTACAAATCATGATGTACAATATTATCATATTTTTTTAGATTTAAAAGAGAAAAGCGAAGCAGATTTCCTTTTTAACACACGTACACTACCCTATCCGCTTTCAATCGTGACGGATTAATCCGTCATCAGCAGTAAAAACTTTCCGGATAAATCCGTTAATAGCGGTAAAAAAAAACTTATTTTTTATTATATGACATTTTCTTTATAGGCCCAAAGTTCGGAAGAATTGAGGATTATAAAGGCACTGAAGACCGTGGAGTTCGACAAAGAGTTAGAATGGCTTAAGAAGTTCATTGACACCGTACAGTCGCCCGTCGTTTTTTGCCACAACGATATGCAGGAAGGTAAGTGTACATAACATACATGATTATTAATAAGATATATTTTTTTCATTTCAAACATATATCTATCTATAATATATAAAAGGCAAACCTGACTCACTGACTTATATATCGACGCACAGCCGAAACTATTGTATTTAGAAACTTGGAATTTGTGAGCACTAAGCACTAATTTTCCTTGAATCAACCCCCCACGGGAAGGAATAGGGGCAGTGGCAGGAAACTATATGTACGCGTACGAAGTCGCGGGCGTCCTCTAGTAACAATATAAAAACTAATACTGAGGTGACAGAACAGCGTGATCCTACATACATACATAAACTCACGCCTTTATTCCCAGAGTGGGTTAGGCAGAGCTACAGAATTTCCAACAACTATAAAACTTTTTGATAATTCGGTAACCACATTTTGCTCACTTAGGCGAAGATGTTTACCAGTGTATTAATGACAGGTTGCAAGCCCATCGCCTAACAATACTACACGCCTTTATTACCTTAGTCGGCTCCTACTACTCGTACTACTACTAGTAGTGTGATCCTGTTTTGCCAAAATTGGTGTCATGATCACTGCGGCTATTACAATTCGAAAATACCATTAACACACCAATAACATATAATTAATTAATATAATCATAAGTGAATCTGTGATATCCTCATACTTCAAGTGCAGACACTTACAGATAATATATTTACAAAGTATGCTTTGCCGTGAACAACGTTATTCTTGGAAAATGTGTCATTTGTTTTATAAAATACTAGCGACCCGCCCTCGCTTCGCTTCGGTTTATTTGAGTTTTCTATAACACACGTACATAAAACAAAATTTATTATACATGAAAACCTTCCTCTTGAATCACTCTATCTACTAAAAAAAACCGCATCAAAATCCGTTGCGTAGTTTTAAAGATCTAAGCATACATAGGGACAGACAGCGGGAAGCTACTTTGTTTTATACTATGTAGTGATAGTGATATTAACATCATATTTTGGTAAGGCTGCGGAGCGAATCAAAATAGAAGAAACAAAAAGCGGCATCGTACAAACCTAGGTTTTCATGAACTGAAACATATTCAAAAATCGTAGAAATCGGATTTTATTTAGGGGGAGAGAAACGTTATCGCCCGGAGCTACATTTGTTTGGTTTTTTTTCGACAGCTACGCGATTTAACCGTTGCGTCACCATTCTCTTAAGTTCATGACCGACGGTGGAAGTAAATGGCGGTAGCACAATTTGTTAAATTAATTAACTGCTCCAATTAAAATTATTTCGTTGTGTGTATTGAATAATTGCCGATCAATTGGCAACAGTTTGTTTGATGAAAATATATATGAGGGTAATTAAGAGTTGTAGAAACTAGTCAGATTCAATAGATTTTTTTGTTGAGTTATTATCAGTCAACGTAAGATGGTTTTTATAGGGTTGCGTACCCGAAGGGAACCCAATGGGACCCTGTTAATATGCCTACACTGTCCTTCCGTCTGTCTGTCAGTCCGTTCATCCGTCCATCCGTACTTTAAAGACCTAATCTTTTAAACCGTCACAGATGGCGGGTAGTTTTTCATTTTAGAATATGTGCTATTTCGATGGATTTATAAAAAAAAAAAGTAAAGAAAGTTAAATGATAAAAGAGAGTCTTCTTTTAAAACTTACAAGAAGCGATTCTTTTAACGAATATTTTTTTTGTTCTATCGTAAAAACGGTACAACATACAAGCGTCAAATTTGGTATGAGTATAGTACAGTCAGCGTCAGAGAAAAGGACCCCCCCAAGTCGTTAAAGATTATCGCACGACGGCGAACGTCACGTGACGTTCGCCGTGAGCGGCTAGCTTCCCGCGCCCCGCACCCACCTCTGCCCAAGCATTCACCGGCACCAATACCACTCAAATATTATTTATTTTGCTATTTGGCTTTTGGTCAATCCGAATACCAAGAATAACTTACAAAAAGACATTAACTTATAAATATGTGCGGTTGAGGATACGAACCCGCTTCACCAGCTTACAACGCGACGCGTTATACCACTAGGCCATCGACTCAGTTGTCAGTCTCAACGAAAATTTGCATTGGATTTCTCCTCATATAGAACAATTTTAATGACGATCTTTATCTTCTAAAAGTTATGGTTTAAATTTCAACTTCCACCTTGTTTACTCCTCAATTAGCCATAAGGTTGAAATTAGTATAGATTTCTCGTTTGGTTGAATATACTGTGCTTTTTGCCGATTTTTGCACTACCGTCATTTTACTTCAGAAAAGTAACTGCATCGAAGACGGCTTTATTAAGCAGTGACTTAAAGTTGGCATTCGAATAATTTACTCGAATTGTCCGTCGCATTTATTATTTTGTAGTTGAGGGTAACTTTGTAATGACTTCACAAATTATTGCGATTTGTGCCGTTCCGCTGAGTGAATCTCTCTTTCCGCTTGCTAATATTATCCGATTATTTCGAAATTCTTATAATGGTTCGTTTAACAACTTTTTTGAAGGCTTAAATTGTTGTTCTGTGGGAACAGAAGCAATCAATCAAGAAAATAGCACGAGATATGTGCATAATGGTAAGAGTTATACGACATCTTATTTATACTGAGATTATTATACTTATATAAGCATTTATTTTTACATTTATGTATTGCTATTAATTTGTTTTTTATATCGGCAGAGAAAAACAGTTCGCAGATGGATACAGAGGTATCAAGCGACTGGTGATGTCAACTGTGCCCGCCAAGGCCGTCGCCCGGTTGCTTACACCGACGAATCTGAGCGACACCGTAAGTCCGTAACATAGTGCAAGTTCACGCAGAGGCACCCTTCAAAACGACACGCTCAAGTGCTGAGACTTTTGGAGTGTCGCTTAGCACAGTTCGGCGACATCTGCATGCTGCGGGTATCCATAATTATAAACCGGCTAGAAAAATCAAGCTCATGGAGAAACATCGTAACGACAGAGTAAATTTCGCCAGTCGTTATTTAAATTTCGATTGGGCAAACGAAATTGTCATATTTACTGACGAGAAATGTTTCAAATCTGATAAGGATGGGCAAACAATTTTATGGAGAAGAACCGGGGAGAGGTTTAACCCTAAAAACGTTTTAGACCTCAGAACTAGCGGGCGATTAACACTAGGTAAATAACATTTTATTTCATACATTCCGTTTAAGACGTATATTTATTATATTCTGTTCTATTGACATTTCCGTATATTACATGTTACAGTAGATTTTATGAGATGATTGTTTTCAGGCTACTGGGGATGGATGTCTTCCATGGGCCCCGGCGAGCTGGTGGAAATAGGCGGCCGCATGAACAGCGAGCGATACTTGGAAGTGTTGAGGGACGTGATGCTGCCATCAGTGCGTGTCGCGTATCCTGAAGGTCAAATTTACCTGGTGCAGGACAACTGCTCAGTGCATCGTTCTCGCCTGGTTCAGGAATGGCTGTCTTCCCAAGAAGATATAACGGTTTTCGACTGGCCGTCAAAAAGTCCGGACCTAAATCCCATAGAAAACTTGTGGGGTCAGATGGTATTAAACTGGGATTCTAGTGAAATTAAAACTAAAAAAAATTTGGATCTAGAAGTCAATAGAACTTGGGAATTGATGAGAAATAGTGACACATGTAACAAAATGGTATCAACTATGCAAAATCGGCTTCAAGAAGTTATAGAAAGTGACGGCTATCCTCTCCGATACTAATAAAGCATTAAATAAAAAAAAATAGGAACGTTGTCATAGTTAAAATTAGTAAAAAAACGTTGTTTATCATCTTAATTCATAATTCTCGTTTTTTATTAATGTGTAGGTATGTGACACACCATCTGACCCCACACGAAAAAGTTGTGTTACAAATAATTATAACAAATTGTGATAAGTGATAACAGAAAGATGTAAATTGCTATACTATATTTATAGTTAAGCATGTTGGTTCTTTCTCAGTGATTCACATGCAGAAGTCAAGTTCGCAGTTTAATTTAACTAAATATTGTAAATATCTATCAGCAAAAAAGATAATGATTAGATTACACATAGTATAATTTAACGTAACGCTGTTGACAATAATCTCTCATCAAATCTTCTTCTATCTTCTATATACCTATATATAAAAATTAATCCTGTTTCCCTTGGTCACGGCATCACGTGCGAGCGGCTGGACCGAATTCGCTAATTATTTTTTTGTTGTTTGTTATTGTCAGGAGAAGGTTCTTATGATAGCAAAAATTAAGAAAATTGAAATCACAATTATAGTTAAGACAGGACAACGTCTGTCGGGTCCACTAGTATACTTATAATTAATAAACGTATATTTTTTATAGACTTTTTTTTTTTTTTTATATGCCTATTTACCTAAAACACATAACCTACTTTATCTTGGAAAAAAAGTATACACTATTATAAAAAATAATTAAAAAATGCAAAAAGGACATTTTAGTTGATGGATTCGAACTAGCTAACTCTGTTGCACTATTCCGACCCAAGAGCCACTAGACCAACTAGTATTTACAGTAACCCGTCGAAAATGTTCAACAGTTTGATGTGTCTACCGAGGGGGTATCCTTTTCTCTGCAGCTGGCTGTACATACCCTGATGAAAAACAATAAATACTAGAATAATGTGAAGCAGTACGGAACCCTCGGTGTGCGAGTCCCACTCGAAATTGCCCGATTTTATTTTATTTAATTCGTGGTGTTAATGTAATGTCTTGTGATTTGAGATAAAAGTTACACGTTTTTAGGACCATCATTTTGAATAATAAATACATACATACATTACATACATTAAATCACGCCTGTTTCCCAGAGGGGTAGGCAGAGACTACTTCTTTCCATTTGCTACGATCTTGACAAATTTCTTTCGCTTCTTCCACATTCATACATCGAGTCATGCACGCACGTCGGTTTCGGGTACTTAAGATTCGGCCCTTTTCCAGTATTTCTCCGATTTGACTCGAAAAAGTACGCCTAGGGCGGCCCCTTCCGACCCGTCCACTCACTTTCAATCTGTATATCTCTTTCGTCAATCTTCTTTCATCCATCCTTTCCAAATGACCGAACCATCGAAGCATGCCCTTTTCAATCTTAGTCACTACATCTTCTTTTATTCCACATTTCTCTCTGACTTTTTCATTCCTTACTCTATCAATCAGTTTCACACCACACATACTACGCAAAGAGGTAATATAATTTACAGAATTCCCTAAAAAGTAGTTCTGTTGTCAGTTTTGTAACCAAATTTCAACACGTTAACACTTGTCATAAAAATGTAATTTTTTTTAAACTCGTTAATTTTTAAACCTTATTTGTTTTACCAGGTAACATTTTAATGCTAGAAGACACTCACGCTGCCGAGGACGATGAATTCCAAGCGATACGCCCGTCATTCGACGCAGTTTATGACGATGGCAACACAATAGACAGTATTAACAGCCATCTCTCGGACTCGGGCGAGCCAAAACTCGTCCTTATAGACTTCGAATACTGCGCATACAACTACAGGGGCTTTGATATAGCCAATCACTTCCAAGAATGGTCTTTCGACTACACAAATCCGGAACATCCGTTTTACTTTGAAGTCGAAGGCGGTGCTCCGAATCTGGATCAGAAGGTTAGTTGTTTCACGTAAATGAACTCTTTAGGTTTACTTAATTTAAGGTTTTTTTTAGCATGTGTGTTTGTAACCCCTTTCCCCTTAATTATTATGAGGACCGATCATTGTAGACAACCGCAACATCTGCTTGGTGGTCATCTCATGAGACATCTGCTTTCTAGAATAATCTAGAGGTGATGATGAACGTTAGTTAAAATATGGCCAATCGGTCAACATTAATGGAAAGTTCCTTTTTTGTTACCAAAATATTTTTGGTAAAATACAAAATATTTCTTAGTCTTAGACTAACTAGTATTCCGTACTTATATTTAAGGACACGTGTGCTACCAACATGCCATTTATACAGGGTGACTCTTTAAGTCATGAACCGAAATTATGGTTAGAAAACGCAGCATTTTTAGGCGATTTCATTGCATTAACTCCAAAAACCAACATTAAACTTTGTTGAAGGAAAATGTAATTTTTTTAAGAGTAAAAGTTACCATGTGGTCACCCTATTCTACTAGACTAGTTATGTAAGAGTCTTGACAGTTCAACGTAAGAAGTAGGGTAACCATGAGACTCGGTTTTTTTATTAATTATTTCAAAATATAACATTTTCAGATTTCTACATAGTGTTACATACGCCTAAGATAAGATAACGGTAAAGAGACTTGGGAGTCACTCTGTATTTAAATCGAAAGACTTCACTTTAAATAGATAAAAAACCCGTGCAGTATTGTTGCTGATGCTTACTTTTAGAACTTATAACCCCAACCGATGGCTACCAAGTATAGCTTAAAATAGTAAATCGGTCCATTTGTTTTGAAGCTATGAAGTCCGAGACGGGCAGATATAAACGTCAAACTTGTAACACTGGGTTTTGAATGTTAAAAATATCCTTATAAATTCGAAAAGTATATTTAACTTTTCTGAAGTATCATTCGTACGACAATGTCTACTTGTGATGTCGATTACTGCAAGTTTACTGCAAATGACGGATACATCCGTACTGCGAGTTAACTGCTAATGACGGATTTATCCGTCAAGGTCACCGTTAACCCCTCGTATATTTTCTCAAAATTTGGATATAGAAATATATTTGTTTCACCATTTTTAACTGCATCAATATCCAAAAAAACTAGAACTTTGTATGCGTTTCACCTTGGACATACGAGGGGTTATTGACGATACATATTCGTGCAGTAATTTAATAATGGATATATCAACTCTTTGGGTTCATCGTTTTTAATTTAAAGAATGTATTCGTAACTACGTACACTACAGTACAAGACGGTGTAATGTTTCTATAAAATTTAATATCTGGCCCTTTTTTGTGCGGTAAAAGGGCCGCCCGTTTTTAGTTTGGGATATTTAAAATGCGAGATAGGGACTTCGTTTGTCTAAAAGTTCATCTTGAGCAAAAAACATTCATCATTAATAAATAACATACATTCATGTTTGGTCACAAATAAGTTTTATGGATATTAATTCCTTTCAAATGATTTGGTAAAGATCACATTCTTTTTGTGTAAAAAAAGTAGACAGTATGTTATATATCCATGAAATTAATTAAATGTCATTTGAAAATAGTTAATACACATTTAATATTAATTTTGATTACTGGAGATGATACAATGTTTGCGGCAACAAGTTTGAAAAAACTCTTTTTTATTTGAAATACAATACAACTTACAAAAAGACTTTATCTAACTTGTTTTGTTGCCACAATCACTCTACTCTATGGTGGGATCTATGCCACTACGCAGCTCTTGTGTTATGCTTCATTTTTAGACCCAGCCCCGCTCTATGCTCGCCCATAGACAACGCTGAGCGGACCGCAATGCAACTATGGTATACCAAAGTGGCGGAGATCGACAAAAAGTATATTTTGAAAACGAGTGTCGGTTTTTTTTCTAAATTATTAGTGTTACTATTATGGTCCCATTCTAAAATAAAATATGGGGTAATTTGAATTTAAAGATAGTAACTGATGTCGAATATGTGTAAAGTGTAAAATGGTCGGTTGGGTGTAAAGGGTTAATCAGTCAAAATTGTGCTCGTTGTTAGTCAGTCAAAATGTGTTAAATATAAGTATATTTTATAATGGAAATAATGTTTTGAATCTCTATTCTTATTAAGTAGTTGTCATGTCATGACTTACAAAATAAAAAATAAATTAAACGACATAAGTTTTTTAAATTATCGATTTACTCTAATAGCCAATTCTCGTCTTGTTGGTATAACCTAATGATTTTCATTAGGTCGCAGATCGATTGTGTGTAATATCAGAAATTAATTAATATTTTACTATATATCGACTTAGTGTAATGTATAGTTTGAGTCGTGGAGGGTTCTAATGATGATTTTACCAAGGTAGTTCTTGAATAATAGTTTTAAATAGGATTTTAAATGTGTACTTGTATCATTAATATTAAAACAAATAATTAATTAGTTTTAGAATGGGACCATACTACTTTTAATAAATGTTACTTTTCTTGAAATGGTTGAGAAACCTTAGAATCCGCGTGTTCACTTTCTAAACGTTAATAAATAATATATTAGTACCGGTATATATAAGCCGGTAATACCATGATTATAAGCCGGAATTATTTGATTTCATTTTAATTGGATTTTAGGCGCTGATTATTTTCTAGAAAATTATATATTTATGTTTATTTTCGTTTTTTTAACGCCTTGTGAGTTTAATATCTTAAATAATTTCATATCTTATCTTAGCTTATTAAGATTTCTCAAGTTTATTATGAGATATAGACTTTAATAATTCAACAATAACTTTTCTACTTTTTATGTTCTTTTATATAAATGTTACTAATGTAAATAATACCTTTGGCTCTTGGTCTCTATATAATATAATACAGAAGTAGTGCAAGCCGCCTTCTGTGATGATCCCAGGTTCGAATCCTGCTAAGGACAAAGTTTATTTGGACGGTGGCCAGTATCTAAGTCATGCTTGTTTCTTAAATAAGTATTAGTTTATTTTTGCTTGTTAATGCCATAACATAATTTGATGGACTAGTTTGACAAGTGAGGAAACAGCGATTTTAGTAGCGTCTCGACCTTCGTGGTCTATTACCTTAATAACCAGATCATATAAAGTTATACTTTTACCTACTGCCAAGCAGTGTTCGCATTGCTGCGTTCCGGTGTGGGGATAGACAAGCGGTGAAGTTACAACCAACTTAGTCCTAATGGTTGGCAACGCATTTGTAGTCACAGGATCGCAGTCTTGAGATTGAAGTCATGAGAATGTCTGTGTCTTAGATCCCACTTACCATCAGCCTCCTTGTGCATTTTTAATTTGTCAAATGTTCCATCTAATTATGTATCCTATTTTGTCCTCGTACGGAAAGAAGTCACATCTATTATATGAATTGTATTGCACTTTCAACCTAATTATAACTGTTGAGAGTTCAATATGCTTCTAAGAATTAATAACACTTGTGCCTTTTCTCCGTAGGAGGGCAGTATTATATTCACAGGTTGTAGAGAAGGCTAGATTATCTGTTGCGTTTCCAAATATACTTACTATTATCATGTCCTCAGGAAATCTTCATCCGTGAGTATTTGAAGCATTACCATCACAATCGGACCGACATGCGGTGCCCGACCATCGATGACGTCAACCATCTCCTGCATGAGGTCGACGCGTTCGCCCTCGCCAGCCATCTGTTCTGGTGCCTGTGGTCGGTGGTGAACGCTAGCAAGAGTCAGATCCCGTTCGGATATTGGGTGAGTACCTTTTTTAAAGACTGGCTGGTACCCTTACCATGAGTTATAATTTTCGTACTCGCTAGCGAGGTGAATCCTCTGTCCCTCGCACTCTATAAGAATACAGTGAGGGACTACGCATTCTACTCTCTAGCGAGTACGATAATTGTAACTCATGATAAGGGTACAGTTTAATGATACGTGGGAATGTAGTATTGCGCCAGCAGGTTTTTTTTCCAAAGGCTGAAAACGTTTAAACTTTGTCATTGTCGTTGCCTCATACGGAGAAAAGGAACAAGTGCAATTAATTTATAGAAGCGTATTAAAATCTCTAGTGCTCAACATCGAAATAAATATCGTAGACACTTTTAGCTAAAGGAACAAATAAAGAGCACTTAAATTAAAAGACAGAAGAGCCGCAGTTTCTAGATCTTTAGGATGACGAGTAACGAAAAAAATTAAATTTACATATCTTCCAAAAACTTTACTTATCCTATTAAATTAGATTGTAACTGACTGGCAAGGTGGTTACTCTCTCACCCCTACCATCATAGACAAGGATCCTAGTTTAATCATTATAATAAGTTAAGATTAGTAAGCGACTCTGTATAGGGTCTCTATTGACTGCCATAATTATTTTTAGTCATAATGTGTTTCAAGTCATAATTTTCGCAAGTCATAATGCACTTTTCTCAGGACACGGTTATTTTTTCAGGATTTTTGTAAATTTAACCTGACCTAACCTAACTAATCTACACGATAAACGTTTATTAAAAACTGTAACTTCAGCCTGAAAGAAATTATGACAAAAAAAAGTATGAGTAACAATAAATTATGACCAACGATATGTATGGCAGTCAAGGGGATCCGCTCTGTATATCATCATCATCAATTAATAAAACATTTTTACCACAGGAATACTCCTATTCCCGCCTCGAGTGCTACCTCAATTTGAAACAGGAGGTCATCAAAAAGGACAAATTCGGCGCGCAGAAGAGGAAAATCTGCGAGGTCGATATTTGAGAGGGTTGCTCTAAACTCTCTGTAGTTTAAACAGCTTTTAGAGAGCTGTAAATACAATTTAAAACGACAGAGTGGAGTGTATATAGTGAAATCGATATTTTATAATACAGTGATGCGAGCGGGGGAAGGGTCTACTATGATCGCGGAGTTATTTTTGTGAATTACTTTTCGCATAATTTTAGTTTCTGATGTTTTTTTTGGAATTATTTCTAACTTATAAATTATGGGAAAAGATAATTATGCCAATCGTAATTATAGGAAGAAATAGAGCCGTGAAAGGGTGTTGCGTTGAAAGCTCTTAATATAATTCGTAAAACTATGGTTGATTAATTACTACTTACTTTACAAATATGATTAATGTACATTCATATTATTTTTGTCTGATTATAGCAAATAGATATATTTGAAAGAAATAAAGTAATAGATACCTCCTCATAATTAGTTCATAATTAATGTACAGTATTCTTTTTGATGCAGCATCCTTCTAGATACTTACAAATAATTATTTCGAATAATTTAATAATAAAAATAGCAATCTAGGTGTAAAAGTGCACAAACAAAACGAACGATAATAAATGGCGTACAATTCTTTTTTTGTAGTTATTTTTAGAATTTATGACAATAGTGAAATTATGTGTTATATAATGTATATATTGAACTCATATTTGTATTCTTTTTTCAGTTTATTAATTACTCTAATATGATACTAGGTCTAAGTTCATTAAATAATTACATCGTTTTTACTTTCTTCTATGTATTGAGAAACAAGGGTTTGACGCAGTGTTGTCAAGCGACAGTACAGCAATAAAAACTAGATATCGTTTTTTTTAAACAAATTCATCTATTTCAGAATTTCCAAGATTTTTAGACTTTAGAAGTTCTTATCCAATTGACCTGTTAAAATGTATATTGTATAAATAATAAATATTTTGAATTAAGAAAATCGTCCAAAAAATTCTGGTCTTTGTCACGTAAGTTCTTTTAAATTGGCGATTGTACTATTGTGCTAGAGACTTATGGACTATTCAAAGTTTAAGTACTTATTAGATTTTAAAGTGTGAAATGTACCTAGTTAAATCTAAACCTTATTAAGTAGATCATTTTCAATGAAGGCCGACGCTGGCGACGGATAAATCAATAACAATGCAAAAATAGATCTCTGTTTTACCCGTAAGGTTGAAATCGGCTTTCGTTCTCAGCTGTCATAGGCTTGAGTAATGACTTGTATTTGTCATAGCTTTGAAAGTAATAACATGCCTATATTGTAAATTAAAATGCCTATTTTCAAGGTCAAATGACAACATTTACAAATTGACCACTTAATGACTATTAGATAGCATATTATAATAATGAAAATTTATTCAAAAAATGGTCAAAGTGCGACTCCTAAATACCAATAGGAGCAAAAATACGAGCAAATTCATTAAAAATGGCAAAGTTTGAAAAATTAAACACCCTAATACCCTAGCACAAAATGTGCAATTCTTATAGATATGCTGTTATGTACAGATTACGCACTAGACTTTTGATTTCAAATCGTCATCAGTCATCACTAAACATTATTTTTTGTCTAGAAGTAAAAGCACTATAATGCTATTTTATTTTTTTACATTAAAACGAACAACCGCGTCTATCATTACTACGCTTATTCGATGTGCAATTGTTTTAACATCCATAATACCACAGTTTTCACAGAATCGATTGAGTGTAAAACTTTTACACTATTCCAAAATTGTAATTGTAATATTCCAATTGTTTTCGTATTAAATAAGGGATGTGATCTTAGTGCTTAAGACTTCTAAAAGTACTATAAAGCTTTGAAAATACCGGATTGTAGAGTCTGCATTACAAAGTTTTTCTAATTAAAAAATCTCAACTTAAATTGTGCATGTGTGTAGGTATTTGTCAAAAAAATGTGTTTATAATTAAAATATTTTTTTAGTGCAACTGAAAAGGGGCTTAAACGGTTTTTAGGTAATTGAAATATTAATAAACGTATGGAGTGTTAAATAAAAATTCAACGTCCGTTGCCATTTATCTACATACATACAAAAAAATGTGATTTTAGCACGCATATCTTAAAAATATGGCACAAGAACTTTTTAATATTTGCTAGTCTTTAAAAACGAGGTAATCGAGTGCCTTGGCGATGTTACTGATGGTATTTATGAAAGAAATCTTTGTAAAAGACACTCCACTTTACGGATTTAGTCTATTTTGTGTAATTACACTTTTTCGACTATTGATATAGAAAATTAATAAAGAAATACGTCATACGTGTTTTTAAAACGTAATACGAGATATTAATATTTTGCGGTATTTATTAGCGTATCTTATTTTTTCGTATTCCGTTGAAAAAGTGTAATTACAATATTATGTGCACTAAGTATGTAAATTGTAAAAAGTTTTCTTCTAAAGTGATATTTAAACTTAAATTGCTGTTTTACAATTCTTGTGCTATTTCAAAGTGAAACATTCCTATGGTAAAATTCTTAGGATAGTATTTCAGCCAATGATATAGTTGTATGCATTTAGTTACTTAAAAAATGTATTATTCGAATTGAAAATTGATTTTTTATTTAAGGCAGCTTAAGTGTGATCGTGTAAATTAGTTATTTGTGAATTATTGTGTGGGTAAATTTCCAATCGATACTTGAGTTTGTTTTTAGCACAGCGATAGATTTACAAAAAAATCTATGGAGACTTCGATCGATACTTACACCTCTATTAAATTAGTCGTTTTTATAATATTTTTATGTGTTTTTATATCTAAGACATTGTAATATTTTCACTGATATTTTAAAAAATTGTGTTATCAATCTATATAATGATCAGTCTACCGTCACAGGAATTAATTAATTATTTAAAGTAGTTTAACCTTTTAACCGCTGACAACTTGGGTAGAATATTTCCGCTAATAAAGTTACACATTATCAACAGGCCACATATGCATTTTTTTCGGATATATATCAACTTTTAAACGTGAAAACACGTTTAGAAACCAACCTGGACAGTTTTATTTTTCAATTATGACACTTTCGAATGTTTTTGGTTGAATCTTCATTTTAACAATAAAGTTTAAATAAAACGATCGTCTTTTTTTCTATTTACATTAATAATTAAATTGTAGCTTGGAGTCATAACACTAAAATACATAGTTTTAGTACTTACTTAAATAGTTACTCCATATCTTGTGCTGATAGCGCCTAAAGTAGACTCAAAACTACGAAACTAGTCTTTAACAGGCTTGGTAGGGACAACAAAGTGAAACTGATGTGGATTCCAGGACACGAAGGCTATCCCGGAAATGAAGCCGCGGACGAGCTGGCAAGGGAAGGGTCCAAGGACGCATACGTCGGACCAGAACCATGTGTGTCACCCTCATCGGGCACCATAAAAGCAGCCCTGAAAGAGCCACCAAAAAGTGGAAAACCACGCTAGGCTTAGGGCATGCAAAGCTCTTCATAGTTGACCAAAAAACTTTGGAAACTTAGCAGAAGACAACTCCGACACATCGGAGTGTTTTCAGGGCAGATTTGGGGTTAAACATCTAGCAAAGATGTGCCTATATGACAACACAGATTGTAGAATGTGCGGCGAACAGGTGGAAATAATAAAACACTTATTGTGTGAATGTGACGCCATCGCCGGAGTAATAATGAAAATCCTCCGTTGTGGCTACCCAGAACCGAACGATTTCAAGGCATGCCATTGCACTCCACCGCTATTACATAGATTCGTAGTATATTCGTAAGGACCCCACCAATAATATAAGATAAGATACTCCATATCTCGTCTTACCGTGCTATAAAACCCAAAACCCTACTTAATTCTGAGTATTCAGACTAAAGCGGTTAAAAGGTTAAAAGCTTCGTGAAGGAAATGGAAATGTAAGGTTAAAAAATCTTTTTTTTTATTCGTTTCCCAGTTCTTAGGTAGCTTCTTGTATAGAAAATTGACTGTTTGAAAATTGACGTACTTTAGGTTTTGTGATATATGGAATATAGAAGATTGTAACCCTAGCTAGCTATTGAGAAATAAAATATTACTTGAAAAAAACAGGTTTTGTTTTAATTACTAATACACTGGTAAACATCTTAGCCTAATAGGGTATTTGACAAGAGTGAAATTAAATTGGTTTTTCATTAACAACAGATAAACATTATAAAAATACTAGGAAATCATCATCAGGGTTGGCAACGCATTTGCAGTCTTAGGATTGCATTGCAGTCTTGTGAGTGCGAATGTCTATGGATCACAGTTTCCACTTACCATCAGGTGGCCTGTGTGTTTGTTTGCCTTGTCTATGCCATAAAAAAAAAAAAAATCTTTTATTTATGTTTGCTATTTTAAGATTTTTAAATTCATAAAATACCACAATAAGGACGTTGTTTGATTGTGACGTCACAAGATAGTAATCCCTATAAATTCCATAGTAACGGAGCGTTTTTGATGTTTCATAAAAAGAAGCTGATTTGACTTTTGTCAAATACCGTATTGTGCAAAATGTGGTTACAGAATTGTCAACAATTTTTTTGTTTTGTTTTGAAGGCGTGAAGGTTTGTATGTAGTATGCATTACCATTTTTATAAAAATGCTTGCTGGTTACAAGTGCTTTTGAGTTTCTTCACAATTAAATAGAGGTTTTTTTCCATATTATCAGCAGTGTACATGGAGTAGCTTTTATGAATCCCAGTGATGTAAAAACTTGTTAACTCTGCAATGTATACCGAATTGTCACGTGTCACCTGTCATTGTGAGTATGGTGAAATAGGGGGCTGGTTACCTGCATGACAATAACTTGCTAATAATCTATTTTGATGTTAAGTATGTCGATATGTACATTGAGCGAGAGATGACAGCTTAAAAACGCCACGAGGAATTCAGCATCTTATCCATAGTTAAACCTTCGAAAAATCAGGTCTTTGATACTTACCAGCAGCCTATAATGTCCCACGTTTGGTCAAAGGCCTCCGTCCCTTTCTTCCACGTAGCCCTATCTCGAGCAGTCTTCCACCAGTCTTGATTGAAGACATAAAGCTCAAATGTCGTGATTTTTTTTAATTTTATAAATAAAACCAGCATACAACAAATATTTAAAATATATTTCACTACAACATGAATAAATAGTCTTATCAATAATTAATTCACAGTTCGGTGTTGCACTTCAACATAGTACGACGTGCATACCGCTGTGTTGTGTTTATTGCATCGGGAATATTAAAACCGGTTTGTTATCGCGCCGGCCGGAGCCCGCCGCCCGGGCTACTGCGCTGCTGTTGCGTGGCTGTTGTTTACTTCGATGAGTGATGATAATGTAACAAAAAAGGATACTTAGTGGTAATATTTTAGAAGACTTACAAAACTTTATGATGTCGGATGAAGAAGAGATTTCAAACCAAGTTGAAGATAGTACACAGTTAAATGAAATGGATGTTGATGAGTCTTCACGACTCGGGAAGCGATTACGTGACGAGGGAAATGACCTTGAGGGTGATTGGATGACAGCAGGGAAAAAAGGGAAAAGATCGTCACCGGGAAGTCCTCCTATCCCCTTAACAGGTAGTCCAATTCCTAAAGTAATAGAAGTTTGTATATCTAACAAGGATAAATTTCCCAAGCAAATTGGATTGGCTAAACTCTTCCAAAAAATCAATGTTGAGGGCATAACCAAAGTTAAATATATAAACGAATATAAATTGCGGATTCTATTTGATAATGAAATCAATGCTGAAAAATTAATTAATTCTGAGGAAATTGTAAAACTAGGATGGAGATGTCAAAAGGCTCTTGAAGTACATGTGTCCCATGGGTTAATCAAAAATATTGACCTTGAGTTAACCGATGACGAAATCAAGGCTAACATTAGTAGTGAGGTCGAGTTGATCTCATCCGAACGACTCAGTCGCAGAAATTTCGACGAAGAAACCGGATGGGAAAAATGCGAAACGGTCCATATCTACGCTTTAAAGGTAGCCAGCTCCCTCCCTATGTGTATGTACTCAACTTAAGAATAAAGGTTGAACCGTTTATCTTCCCCGTCACGCAATGCGCTAAATGTTGGAGGTTCGGACACATAACAAAAGTATGTCCATCTAGTAAATTCATTTGTCCAAAATGCGGAGGCAGACATGCCAATTGTGAAGCAAAATCTTTTAAATGTGTGAACTGCAAACTGAATCACATGGCGCTAGAAAAGACGTGCCCTGTCTATTTAAAGGAAAAAAAAGTACGAGAGCTGATGGCAGAATTTAATTGCACATATAAACGTGCCTTGTTACTGTTTGGGCCTATATGTCCGCCATCTCTGCTGCCAGGTGATGGGACACACAATCCACAATCGATACACAATCATGCTACACCACCAAGTCAGTCTAAAGCTAATGCAAATGAGCCTCCACGCCAATCCCAGTCACGACCAAGTTATGCAGCAATAACAAAAACTATAGCGACCATTCATGAACCACCAAGGGCGCAGAATCCCTCCAAAAGTGGAAAAACTAGTAAGATACATGAGAAGAATTCCCGTCATAACAATAATTTGGAGGATTGGACACAATCAGACGCAGATTCAGTTTCTGAGGATTCAAACGTGTCTGAATCTGAATCGAAATCGCAAAAAAAACCTAAATCGCGTAAACTTAGATCTTGGAGTGAATTGTTAGCAAAGCTGAAATAAATTATAATTACGAACAATTCCTCCATCAAGAGCAAATTTATATCTATGACGCAAATTATTATTGAGTGGATTGTTTCATACATTTCAGAAAACTTCCCAATCATGCCATTATTTAAACAATTGCTCAATTCACTGATTTAAATATATTGCAGTGGAACTCACAGAGCCTACGGCCTAAACTAATTACACTCGACCAATTAGTAAATCAGGAGAAAGCTCATATTTGTGCTATTAGTGAAACGTGGCTTGAGGAAGAAAGCATTATTAAAATATCAGGTTATAATATATACCGACGGGACAGATATGATGGCTATGGAGGTGTTGCCGTGTTAATTCATTCCTCAATTCCAAGTCAAAGACTTCCAATCATTTTGAGTAACGGGGGTATTGAAGTTCTTCTTGTCAGGGTATATAACTGTGTCTATCTCGAAAGTGTTGTTGTGTTATATTGCCCTCCTAATGTGCGCACTACTCAGGAGGATTGGGAACAGTTACTTACTTCTTTAGGGAGAAAAACCATCATTTTGGGGGATTTTAACGGCCACCACTCAAATTGGTCAAATAAAACAGATCAGAAAGGATTACAAATATTCCAAGCTTTAATGGACAGTAACTTCATAGCATTAAACGACGGTAGCCCAACACGTGTGAAAATGGTTGATGGTATTCTTCAGAACTCCTCCCCCGACATTACATTGGTTACCTCGGAACTTGCACTAAACACAACATGGAAAGTCACAAATGAATCTCTCGGAAGCGACCATCTAATTATTAAATTGAGCATCAGGATTAATCTCCCACCGAGGTTTTGCAAACGACGGAATTTTAAAAAAGCTGATTGGGAAAAATATACTCATGACCTAGACAACACATTAACCCAACTGAAAATACTACCTACAGATCCCCAAGAGGGTTAAGACTTATTCTTAAAAAAAATAGAGGAAGCGGCGAAAGATTGTATCCCCCTCGTTAAATCAAGTAACAATCCATCTAATAGATTTATCCCGAAGCCGTATTGGAATGCAGAACTCTCAAGAACTGTTGCGGAACGTCGGCTGGCACTGGCAGCACTAAGAAGAAACCCGACTCCCCACAATATGGTTAACCTTAATGAAAAAATTCGAGTTGCACAATTAAAAATCCGTAATGCCAAAAGTGACAACTGGCAGCGATTCTGTTCATCAGTGGACGAAGTTTCGTCGCCAAGTCTAATGTGGGCACGCATGAGATGGCTTAAAGGATGCCGGTCGCAAAGAATACACGTTAATAGAGGAAGCGTGGATCGCCTTCTACATAATTTGGCTCCCGATTTTGTATCACCACCACCCCCAAACTTTATGTCGAGTAACCAACAAATGGAAGCAAATATCTCCTTACATGAACTGGAAAGTTCCATTAAGTCTAAAGACACCGCCCCAGGTTGCGATGATATATCCTTTACCATGATCAAACATCTCCCGACAAGAGGTAAGATGATTCTCCTTAAATTGTATAACCTAGCTTTATCTAGTGGATTCGTTCCGCATCAGTGGCGGGACATTAAAATTGTTCCTATTCCAAAGCCTGGTCGCGACCCCAGCTCTGTATCTTCTCTTCGTCCTATATCTCTCATGTCATGTTTATGTAAAATTTTCCATGCTATAATTAATAAAAGGCTGGAATGGTATTACGAGAAGAATCAAATTTTATCTGAACAAACGACAGGATTTAGAAAAGCACGGTCGTGTTTAGATAATTTGAGCCAAATTGTCACAAGCTCACAAATAGGTTTCGGAAAAAAACACTCCACCGTCGGATGTTTTATTGATGTTAAGGACGCTTATAATAATGTAGATATTTTAAGCCTATTGCGGACGGTTGATGGTCATGGAGTTGGTACCAAAATTTGCTATTATCTTTGGAGTTTTCTTAAGGAGAGAGTACTGAAATCACCCGCTGGTGATGCGTACATATCCAGATGTACTGGTCGAGGGTTAAGTCAAGGAGACCCACTATCTCCCTTGCTATTTAACATTGCCACTTCAAGTATTTGTAAAAGTATTACAAATGTTAATATTTCACAATTTGCTGACGATTTTGTTTTGTATGTCACAGTTAAAAATATCAATGAGGGAGTTAGTGAAATGCAAGCCGCTCTCGATTTGTTGACCAGATTGCTGGATGAGCGAGGACTTGAAATATCTACATCTAAAACTAAGATATGTATATTTGGAAGACGTCGTAGATATGAAGAAGTAAATTTAAGCATCAATGAAACCCCTGTCGCTCTTGTAGAAAACGTGAGGTATTTGGGGCTGTGGCTGGATAGTGGACTCAAATGGGGGAAACATATAAACGAAACCGTACAAAAGGTTTCTAAATATCTTAACATATTCAAGGTTTTGACTGGGCCTGGCTGGGGAGTACATCCTAAACACTTAAGGCGACTTTATATATCGATAATTCGAAGTCGACTGGATTATGCCAGCTTCTTGTACGACACGAGTGCTAAGGGTCACCTTTATAAATTAGACAAGGTTCAAAACCAGGCTATGCGCATTATTGGTGGATTTATAAAGACTACTCCTATTCATGTGATGGAGACTGAGCTTACCCTCACTCCCTTGAGCATACGTAGAACGTATCTTGCGGGAGTATTTTTATTGAAAGCAAAAGCCTTGCTGGGAAATCCCATTATTGAGCTTGTCAAAAATCTTTCAGGTTTGGTTCATTCAGGGCAATTACGTAGAAAAGAACCCTTATTATCTCGTATTGATGATAGTATTAAGGATATGGTAATGCACTCCAGTCAACAACTTGATATGTTCAACTTGGATACTTGGATGAGTAATATAGATTTGGCCTTTATAAATTCTAAATTAGATACAATAACAAAAGCAAAGCGTTTTTACAAAGAACAGGAACTACTTATAACGTGCTCTCACTATTTAGAAAATAAATTTCAAAACTTTTATAAAATTTACACCGATGGTTCCAAAACCAAAGAAGGTGCTGGTGCTGCTATTTTCGATCCCCAAACTAAAGTTGGTTTGAAGTTTAAAATATCGGCGAATATATCTATAATGCAAACAGAGCTTATAGCTATAGTAGAAGCATTGTCATTAATTCAGGCAATGGAACTGGAAAGATTTGTTATATTAGTGGATTCGAAGAGTGCACTCCAGCATGTGGCTCGGTGTACCTCGAATTTTCGAGGCACACCGATAGCCTATTCAATATTGGAAACCATTGGAGTAATTAAATCCCAAGGAAAAACCCTAGTGTTGCAATGGATACCGTCTCACATAGGACTAGATGGCAATGAGAAAGTAGACAGTCTTGCAAAGGAAGCATGTATCGACGGTATCCCTTTCAGCATCCTACCGCCGTTCTCGGACTGTGTAGGTATTGTCAGGATGAATTGTTACGAGATGTGGAAAGAATTTTTCGACCTGAGATCTAAAACTAAAGGCATTTGGTATAAAAC